>JAOBRB020252684.1:0-11588 GCA_027575285.2 Zoanthus pulchellus | reverse complement strand
AATTTTAAAATACAGGGGTCAAGATTTCAACTGCTTAGCACTCATTTCAGAAACATTTTGTCTTTAGGTGTGTTACTTATTATGTTTTTGAAATAAAGTCTTACGGGACAATTTAAACGCATCATTAATTTTGACCCGCGGGTAGCTACGGAATGATTTTTGGCTACGGGTCAGCAACGGGATAAATCCCGAGGGTAAAATCCCGTTCATTACGGGATACGGGTCGACGGGACGGGACGACGGGTCAATCCCGCGGGTCAACGTTACAATACTTCTGGACAGCACTGTACTTATCATCAACTATGGATTGGTGTTATTTTTGTGTTGTAAGTTACACTGAAAATATATTACATGAAAAAAAATATTAAAAATGTAAAACTCAATAATATATTACATATTTTTACAATATTATTAATCATGAATGCAAAAATCATTATTAAATATTTATCTTGAAAAATTATGATATAAACAGAAATTCAAAATGTATGATTTCCATTAGTGTTATAAAAATAATTCATTCTAATTTGAACCAGTTGGTTTGTGATTGGCCAAAATAAGGTTAGAATAAACTTTATCTTTCTTTTGATTGGTTCAAACATCTGTGTCCTCTAAATGAAATAAAAGCCTTAGTTGCTAAAACCTACAATGCATCCATTCATTTTGTTTGTCTAAAACAGCAAAAAACAACATGTTTGGTGTAGTTAACCAGCTGATGGAACTCTAAAAACATTAGATAAGATCCCTGATTTTGTTCAAAAGCTGAATAGTATTAGGCTTCCTTAGAGTTAGGTTTTATTCAATGACAAATACTTATGATTAGTTCTTCTTGTAAGTTTGTGATTAACAACTATTGTTCTTTCAAGGAAAGCCAAACATCATTACAAGAACCTTAATCCTTCCATAGATAAGGAACTTGCTTAACGAAAGATTTATGAAACCCATTGTTTTACACATTATTTACCTAGTATGCTTTATAATTAAGCATAATGGCTTACTGTTACAAGCATTCAATTATTCCATCAATGAAATCATTAGAAATAGCATGAGTCAGTGTTTGAAAAAGTGGCCCAACAAAAATAGAAAATGTGAGTGCTCAACTAAAACCAGGGCAGACGTGGTTGGCTCATTTGGTATTACTTTTGCTTTCCAGCCACAAGGTCCCCAGTTCGACCCTGGCAGTTTGCCGTGATTCAAATATTATTGTGTGACCTTCTTTTCTGCCTAGGCCAACTCAGCTTTCCATCCTTCTGAGGTAGGTAAATGAGTACCAGCGTCTGCTGGGAGCCAGTCTACGAAAGATTAGTGTCCCGCACAGCCTGGGGAGTCAAGGACTCTCATCTGATAAACACTATGGAAACCAGAGATAAGGGCTGGCCCAATGGGCCACTAGGCTCGTAAAGAATTTAACTTAAGCAACTAAAACCACTGTACAAGAACAAAAATCATCTAAGTTTGAACATAATTATTATTAATAAAATGTAATTTATAAAAAACTTTTAAGAAACAATTTCTGGAGTGAAATTGAAGTTTTATAGAAAAACTGAAGGAGCTTTCAGTGATCATTCTACGGCTTTTCTCAAAATTCTACTGCTTGATAAAAAAAAATGACAAAAAAGGCCTAAGGCCTGTAAGTAAGTTACCTGAGTAAACAGCGGCTTGATATGATGTGTTACCATTGTGGTATTCTCACAGTCTAGTGTTATTGTACTATTTTGATATGTCTCTTTAGGCTGTACAACATGATAATACAACTCTGTTACACCTGCTTCAAATATACTGCGAAAATATCGAGGAATAAGAGTTCTTCCAATGGCTGCAAAAGAAATTAACAGTATTTTATAAGACATTTTAGAATACAATTTACACATTTTAGCAGTCTTTTATACAGTTAACATGATAGTAGTAAATAAAATAAGAGTATTGGGTTTAACCGCATCTTTTACCAAACATCATGACTGCAGAATTTCCAGCTACATTAAGCATACTTATTTTCATTTATTTAACATCATCAAAGCAAATGGTTGCTCATGTTTCCTAACAGCAAGAGGATGTTTAATCAGCTCAGATCTTGGCATGAAAGTCAAAATAATTAATTAATTTGGAAAAGAAGAAAACCCAAAGAAACAAAATAAGAACCCTTAGAGTCGTCAGATTGTGATTGAGAAATCTCATTTTACATGAGGAGTTTATGTAGGACTGACTCAATCTTCCTTGGTCATTCTTGCTTCTTGAATTCCTCTTCACTTCAAACGCTCTCCAATACTTTCCTCAAAGTATGCGCATCACCCATACCTGAACACATCCATTTACCTTTTCCATCTGAATCACTATTTCCTTCTATTCCAACAACTCCATTAATATTAAAAAATAAATACTAGCAGTAATCATAGATTAGTGAAGTGCGTTCAATAGTTTAAAGGTTGGATAGGATGGCGATTTTTCTAGCACTGTGGTAGAGGGATTGAACTTAGTCCTGTGTAAAAACAGTTAACACAAACAAGAAATCAAATAATAAACTGTTGTGTAATTTCATGGGAAGCTTTCATGCCGTATTGGCTGAAACGACCCACACCCAGACCCTCTTGGGGGAAATCCAGAATGGCGTAGATTTGGATCAACCACAAAATCAAGATTTTTTCTGCCTGCTCAGGAATGGAACTCAGACCCCCTTGGAGAAATCCAATATGGCGTCAAGATTTTTTTCGCCTGCGCAAGATTATGATTGTGTTCTCCTAATGTCGAACGTAATAACAAATTATTAATCAAAAAATATACATAAATTTCACTAACTGTATCTCTTGGGCCCATCTTCAAAGCAGAAAGTAAGAGTGAGAGTTGCATCATCTTCAAAAAACTCCGCGACAAAGGAATCCCACCATAAATTGTCACTTTCCTGAAAAGAACACAAGACAGGAAACAATTGTGAAGGCAGATTTTTGCAGTTTCTTTAGGAAACATCTTATAATGAAAGGTGGAAAAATTATCAACAACTAATCATTTTTTCATAAGATTAAAACATAAATATTAAGTATATCAGTGTCCAATAACTAAGTGATATTTCAGATATCAAGTACAGTGTATTAACAAATATTAAATAATATAATTCTTATTCAATTGTTGGAAATTTACTGTTCTATACTAGTCTTGAATAGCCTTTTAGTTGCTGAATACCTTTTTTTAGATAAGATTAATAACTTTTTTTGGAGGAGGCAGCTTGGATCAAAGGTAAGAGTTAGGGCTTTAAATGTGAAAGATCTTCAGTGACCCCAAGGGAAATCACATACAGAAGCATACATTGAAGGCTTTCAGTGTCATGCCATTTCAACTTAAATTAGCCTCTTATCTATAAATATTCAAAATAAATTAAACCTGAATCATTGAATAGATCTGGATTTACATAGTTGCTAATCAACATAAGACTAAAAGATATTTAACATCTTATGACACTGATTATAAATTTTTCCTCCTTGCTATATTTCAATGTTACATTAACAGATTTTTACAGAGCTTTAAAGTAATTAAGGTGAACAACACAAGAGAAATTTAGCATCATGGGGGCAAGCATTGAAAAAACTCAATTTTACCAATTAAAATAGTACTTTTTTGGATTACATAAAATAAATGGTGCAAAAGTTTTTTTATGAAAAAACTTCTTTCCATTCTGATACAGGATTTTAATTTATTTTGACGATAAATTGAAAAGTGACCTAAATGATAAAAAACAACATTTTAATGTTTCAAAAAAATATATATTAAATAAGGAGGTCCTCACAATGAAATTTCTTCCCAGGAAAACTTCCATTTGGTTCTGCTTCATGTATAAAATGTATGATTGCATGTCGGGGTTACCTAGTGCAGTTGGTAAGATAGCTCAGCTTTGTAATTACAACATCTCAAGATTTGTGAACACTCATGTATGATTTTACTGGCAATGCTCATTTATAATTATAATAATTTTTATCCTAATGAATTTAGTAAATGAGCATTCATTCATTTATGTATTTATTAATCCTAGAATCAAATTGACTATACAGAATTCAGGCACTCTTGCCCACATCAAACAACAGAAACCAGAGCCACATGTGCCTTTTCAATAGGCTACTACTTGGCCAATAAAGAATTTTGCTACAAAATTAATGTGCAAATGGCATAAAAAAACTTTTACTGTTTCTTGTAGTTCAATATGTCAAATATACAGATTGTACTGTTTTTCATGGTACTTTTCTCATGGTTCAGATGGCAAAGGTGAATGGAGTGAGATGGTATGGGTATGTGTTAAGGAGGGATGATGGCCACGTTTTGAGGAAGGCATTGAAGTTTGAAGTGAAGGGAAAGAGGAAGCGAGGATGACCGAGGAAGACATGGAGATCGCAGGTGGAGAAGGAGAGTGGGAGTGTTGGCTTGAAGAACGAGGATGCAGTGAATCAAGCAAGATAGAGAGTGGGAGTGGGAGAGATTGCTGGCAGAGTGGGGTAAATCCGGCCATCCGCGTTTACTGGGATAAAACCATATCAAAACTGGATTGATGATGATGATGATGATGATATGTAATTTTTTTAAAGGATTTTGTCACATAAAAAAATAATATGCTTTGAGCAAAAAACATGTTGGCTGGCATCACACAGCCATGACGTTAAGCTGTTTACAGAAACACTATTCAACAGGCAACAGAGCAGGTTAGGAAGAAAGGTGGAGGAGCATGTGTAGCTGAAGCACCCAATGGCACCACAATGGAATGCTTATCATTTGATAAGCGAGTAAAATAGACTTATCCTAGCACTTCATGGTTGTGCAAGTATATTTACCTCACAAGAAGTCAATTAGACCCCAGTCCCCAGGTCACATTTTCAACACAATTTAGTAATTCTATGGCCTGAAAACATGTTTCTGACGTTTTTATACTACAGTGATTTCATAACACATATCAAACTACTAAAAAAAATAATGTCATATAAGGGATTTTTTATCCTAACTTTAGAACAATTTGGATTTGCAAGCTCAAATTACACGATTTAGAATGGATTTTGGTAAATTCCAAGACGAATGTTGTGAAAAAACTAAAAATTACCGAAAATAAAACAGTTGTATAACATCATCATTATGTTGTACAGCATTTTAATTGGATTGTAAAGTGCCGTAAAATTCTGTCATATCTTATGAACATAAAGAAAGTTTCCAAATAGTGTATCTAATGTGAATATCTGCTTACAAGAAAAAAACTTTAAAACACCTATTTTATGAAGTCAGTATGACTTCATTATATAAAAGTGAAAAGCAATTACACCAAAAAAGAAAGCATGCATCAATGATCCTGTGTAGAAAATTTCCTTAAGCTTGCATAAACCCCTTCCCCCCTCCCCCTTGGACTGGGAGAGCTAAAAAAAAGCTTAGACTGGTAGGGTTAAGAACTGGGGATAAATATAAATTCTTTTGTTTGAAATTTGTATTTTTAACTGTAAAGGTCTTCATAATGTGGTTGCATGCATTATATTTTAACCTTACTATAAATTATCATTGAGTGGTAAGGGTAGACCTATTTTCCTGTTGTGGTTTTATGCCTCAGTGCTGCAGGGGTCACAAATTTATATCCAATTACCAAAATAATTATAAACTGTGTTTCATAGAATCATCAAATTTGGGGGAGGCATTTTTTGTCTCAGAATAATTATTTTTCACTTTATTCCAATGCTATTTCGTTAGTTTATTGAAATGCTAGCTATATCTGCATATAGTCCCTTTCCATGCATGGAAAAACTTAAATTAGACACACAGACAGAAGTCCAAGTTCAGGAAACCAAACCAACCCTTTCTAATGTAAACAATGATTCTGTCAACGCTGAAAAAAATCAGAAGCAATAAAAGCCAGCTTGAGAGTTACGCTCCATGTACTTTAAAAAACTTCATATTCAATTGGACAAGATTAAGAGTTTCATTTTTAAAACAACAATTGAAAGTTTGAAAGACGACTTATTCAACTCGTGTGAGAGAATATTCAGATTATCAGGCAATGCAATAAGTGATTCTATTAGTGTTGTCAGGTGATTTATGATAAAAACTTGAGCCCTTCGAGTTCATCAATCTCTAGACGGGTCAAAAATTTTTTCTCCCGTAAAAATGATTCCCCACAGTTTCCTATAGCTAGAGATAAAAAACCTTTTTACCAATATTCCTGACAAATTTTGCCGTTTAATGCAAGTTTGACTCTGTGGGCTGCCACGAATGGCTTGTGATTATATAAACACATAAACAGCGTGTATTTCTCAAAGCTAAGTTTAAACCCACTCGTACGATGCTCTATTTTCTTCCATAAAATTATTTTTTTCTTACCTCTGTGCGCTGCTGTAGACGTTTGTTCAACTCGTAAATCCTAATGTCAGGATGAGTATAATACGGTGTGTGTCGCCTGTATAGAACAAAAAAATTTAGACGGCATACAACCGTAAAAATCGCTCATGCTGAAATTAATTCGAGAGAGCAAAATTGCTTCAGCACAAGTGTAAGATCTGGCACAATACGTGTCTGACACAATAAAATATTTACATGAAGAAAAGAAAAAATTGTGAATGCTTGAGTGACCACACAACGGAAGGTCCTTTTGGGGAAAAAGCCGTTAAAACTATACGTAGAGATATTACAAGGTTCTTACAAGGTATCCATTTATAGTGTGAGATCACATTACCCAGTGGAATAACCAGGACTTGCTAATGGGACGCTAGGCATAACTGCTTTCCCAATCACAATCAACCAAAGCAAAATATCTCAATCGCGGCGTCCTTGAGAAGCGCCTCAGAACAAGATCTTGACAAGGCAGTCACAGCTTTATTCTGTTGAAAGGAGAACAAAAGAAGCTGATTAGAATAACAATATAAATTCATGACAATAAAACAGGCCGTTCTTCGACTCGCGCATCAACTAGTAAACAGTTACAGCAGACCAATTTCCACAATTGTTCACCTATTTTGATAACCAAATTATAAGAAACTTTTGTTAAAACATATCTTTATTTCATTTGCTAAAAGCAGGCTAATATACTTCATGCATGATGCTTATTCAAAACAGAGCAAAACTCCGATATGAGTTGAAGTTAGCAACGAGTTTATAGCTCAAGCTGTTTTAATTTCACAGTACAAAGAAAACGTGCAAAATGTCCCCCAGTATCTAAACATGAAAAAAAAACTTTTAAAATATTTTCCCTTTATTTGAAATCATAGTAATATCAAAAGCTAACATGGGAAAATAAAAAATATTTTGATCTAGCTATTCATGCGAAGATCTCAAGCATAATGGCAAAGTTCTCTGTAACGGGGCATATTACAGAAAAATTGTCTTTTATAGTTACTATTACTCACCAAGTATTTTCTTCGCCTGATTTCGCTCCCATACCAGAAATAGTGATAGGAAATACAATATATTTCATTCACACAAATCCATGTTCAACTTTCCTATGATCAGAAATTATACAGCTTTGAATCGAAGCTGAATGGTTGAGCTCGAAGGAACCTAAAGTTAAAGGACTGAGGTACGGTTAAAGATATGGATCCCTTGGTTATCATGCTGAGAAATTCTAAAAAACATGTAGTTACGCGTTTTGAAATTGAATTAATCTGGAGAAAAAAATAAAAAGAGTTTTTAAAATCTAAAACCAGGTAAGTAGCGGCCAATTTAAGCCAATCCATGTTTCGTCAAATCTTCAGAAAGCGCACGGACAGCAACGTCTTCGCACGCAAAAGTCACATTTCTAACTGCTTTCACTCTCAGCAGCACAACTTTAGTCAGTTTGTTTTGGCAATTTCTATTAAGTAACCCTTCAAAATAAATTCATAAACAGTCATATCTTCCAACTCTCCAGATTAATTTTGCCGGGAGCAGGGATGGGAGTTTTACTTTCAATTTCTTTTTTTTGCCGAGTCAGGTTATCAATCGCGCTCCGCAACTGTACTCCGACCCGGAATCAAATCTTGTGCTGATCCTGAGATAGGGAAAAGTTTTTCTCTGGGTTTTCCGTTTTTCCTCCCATTTAACATTTACATTTACATTTAAAATTTCAATAATTTCCAAATAGGACTAAGCTAATCCGGAAATGAGGGGTCAACAGACAGTTACTTTCCTACTTGAATACTTCTGTCTCATGAACAAAGCGAGAGTGCTGGCTTCAACGGTTGAGGCGCTCAGAGCGTTCCATACTTTGATTGTGCGGGGAAAGAAAGAGAATTTATAAATGTTAACATCTGGTCTGAGTTCCCTGTATTTAAGACGATGGCCCCTGCTTTTAGCATATAGCCAGGGCAAACTTCTGGGAGTGGGGTTATGCCCACGATGTCGTACTGGATCTTAGACAACAATGGTATGTCGGTTGCCCTTCGACGGGTCTCAAGGAACCCTCTGCTAATTCCACTTTCCCGCCAACATCTGAGCCGTTTAGCGATTAGGCATTAGCATCTCGCTAGGACGATGGGCAATTATTTTCTTTGCAACTGACATTAAACTAAGTTATTAGTATTCATATATACACCTTCTTTCCTTCCTCCCGACAGAATTCTAAAATCGATCTTCCATTTTCCCTGGAAAGTTACATGACCGTTAAGCCTTGAAACAATTTTTTTTAAAAAAACAATACAACCCATCATTTCTTGAGTGTTGACGTCAACTGCTATACACATTTTTACTGAGAACAACTTTAAGACTAGACTCAAATTGGCCAAAAATTAAGAACAATTTCTTAAGACCGCTTACGCCGAGGCTCCGAATATCTAGATGAAAATATTTTATGTGAAGGCTTAACTAAAACATAAATGCCTTCGTTAATTTCTGTTCTGTTTTTTCTTCGATTTGAGCTTCTAGAAATAAGAACAAAATTAAGAACAATTTGAGGCTGAAATCACCAAAAAATTAAGAACAATGAGCCTTGGAAACATTTCTGGCTCTTATAAAAACCGTGTATTTTTGTTCCCGTGTGATTTATTTGAGTTACTAGAAAAAAGAGCAGAATTAAGAACAATTTGAGGCTGAAATCACCAAAAAATTAAGAACAATGAGCCTTGGAATAATTTTTGGCTCTTATAAAAACCGTGTATTTTCGTTCCTGTGTGATTTATTTGAGTTACTAGACTAAGAGCAGAATTAAGAACAATTTGAGGCTGAAATCACCACAAAATTAAGAACAATGAACCTTGGAAAAATTTACTAATCCTGTATCGCAGTGGACAAAATTCCATTTATTCGTGCAATAGAATGCAAATTATAATATTTTTATAACATGAATAGAATTTAAACATGCATAAATCAACGTCACGGCTGTTCCAGATGTGCCAGTTCTCTATCAAGTGATGAAACAGTGACATAAATCTCCTTCGTAATCGCCCATTTAATTTTAAGCCGGATTTAAAATTTTGCCCGAGAGTGTAACGCGGAAACGTGAAAAAAAAGATAAATGCGCAAAATAAATCACCATGCCCCAGTTAAAGTTTAACAGCTCGTTAAGTTAACCAGCTTTCGAGCAATCGAGACCATGTCATTAAAGACAGAAGCTGTTATACTTATCAGTTGGAACGGGGTGAAGTAAGCCTTCAAGCTGCTTTTTGCCTCCGACTGCGAAGTAATTTTTTATACATGGCTTCAAGCACTAAACAAACCGCCAATAAATCTTACGTTTAATGCTTACATTTACTATATTCTCCATGTTCTCTCGGCCCTGCCCTATTTGCAACCAATTATATGTATAACTTCAAGTTTGTTTACGACTGGCAGCGCTTTGCTTTCGTTAGAGTGCGTGCGTTGCTTAAACTATATTATCATTTAAGTTTCAAAGTTCATTTGTTCCAAAATCTGATTGGTTAAAAATACGTCGCGTGAAAGGCAAGAAATCCGACTGTTTACCAAAAAATCGTGTTTGTCAGGTCTGAACCAGTTTGAGCAGGGGTTAATGAATTTAACTACCGGGGGTTAATAATTCCGGAAGTCGTGAATGTTACGTCACATCACGCGACAGATGACCTTTGTACAATTTTTACTGTTAGCTATGTTGAGTATTAATTACAAATTAAAAGTTTGTCTCTTTGAGTTCTGGCTACGTTTTTGTTGCAATTTTTCATTTTTCGGTCTTTTGAAACTTGCTATGTAATAAAACACTTATTGACTGATCTGCTCGGGAGACATTATGTTTTGTCGACCTTCGACCACCATATTTCCCGAGCCGAGGGAAACATGGTGGTCGAGGGTCCACAAAAGATCATGTTCCCCTCTGGATCAGTCAATAAGTCTTAAATAATATACATATCAAAATTTCTTGATTCTGATTGGCTGAGAGTAGTGCTGTTTTTAATAAACACAGTGCAAAAAATAGTTAATTCAGTGCAACTTACTCAAAGAATTATCGATTTTAATTGGCCAATAAACAATGAAGTTGAGCAAGAACCAATCAAATCTTTTGTTTTAGTGGCGCATTACATGTTCGGGTTAATGGCGCATACACAAACGAGTCTAGCAAAAATAATGAATGGCGGGTGATGGCGTGCACGTGCGCCTTGAGTAGAATTAGTGAGCTCCAAACCAGCTCTAAATGCAAAAACGTTTTGAGAAGCATGCACTGCTTTTTGATTGCCCTTTCAGAAAACAGGGTGATTTGAGAATGAAAATGCCATTGAAATGGAAAATTACGAGCCCGGAGAGCCAAACACTTGGCAAAACATACGATCGACTGGATGATTTTTATGGCAAGGTTTCTCGAAATGTTTGTGTGTTTATCATTAACAATTTTAAAATCATACGGTTTTTCTCGTTCAATTTGGAATTAATTTGCACTTATGAGTTTTTCAAAAAGCTGAAATTTCACTCGCCGAAGCAATTCGCACCAAAAATATTGTCCTCGATCCAGTCCACTTTTGGAGAATAATTGTCCGTCGTGAAGAAATGTCCCGATGTATTGTCCTGTCTACAGGGAGAAAAAGGCTGTTATACACTAGTTACCCAAAACTGGAAACGAAACGATAAACAAACTAGCCTCAAAATATATAACGGCAAGGAAATAGGGAGTGACGTTGTCATAGTTACCATCAGTCGTGCTCCCCACCCTTAACAATCCGGGATCGATTCCTGGGCTTCGCATGTGGACTTAACCTGACTCCGAGGACTTTTCACCGGGTACACCGGGTACTCGGTTTTCCTCCCTTTGCAGCTCCACATTCACGCCAAGATCTGCATGAGCCGTCTAGCGATAAACATCAGCCTTATGATAGGAAGAATCGATTCGCCACTGAAGTAAATAAAGTATTTATTTAAATTATTAAATTAAATGGGAAAACCACGATTCAAAAAAATCGCGTAAACCAAGTTTAATCAGAATAACAACTCCACCAAAAGTAAACAACACACGTTTGGCATAAAGTAAGCCTGCACGGCTGCGGCACCTGCTCCTAGTTTGAGTGACGTGGAGCAACTCTGTTGAGAGTGGCTGATCGCCTTCCCTCTTTCAGGAAGAACCTCGACCTTAGCTTCAGGTAAGTGGGTGAAAAGGTTTTTATTGTAGAGCTCGTGTACAGACTAGCAGAAGCTTGCACCTTGACACTGTTGCACGGTATGCTATCGATCAT
>JAOBRB020252574.1:0-11590 GCA_027575285.2 Zoanthus pulchellus | reverse complement strand
TGAGACTAATGATGAAAGCAGTACTTCCACTGAGCAAGAAAGTGATCAAGATTAACAGAACAATAGTAGTTTATGAAGGATGGTTTTATGTACAGATTTTATAAGAAAGAGTTATTTTGATATTGTTCATACATAGTAATATAAAATTATATGAAATTTTTTTGATTTTGGCTATTGTTGATAAAAATGTTCATCTTATAAACAACTATTGAAAAATATGATTTTAAATACATCTATATGTTAAGTACAGTATACAGTTTTTATTTAACAAATAAAGAAGCCTTGCCTGTGATCTGTTTTGTTGTAAAGCAGAAGAAGTAGGGAAAACACTCGACTACGTCTCGTGTTTCCCCTACACTTCTTTCGTGCTCTATCCGCTTCCTAAATGCTTTAAAACAGAACAGATCACAGGCGATGCGAACAGAGGTGGTGTTAGCAGCGTACATCTGTACTCCTATAAGGTACACTAAAACTAGCCAATCACAAAGCTTATTGGAATGGTTCGAAGAATTTTATTGGTTGAAAAAGAAAGCGCCATTTTTGTTTGATGGCGTGACACGATTCTTCCGTACATCTGTACTCTGATAAAGTACGCTGCTTCAGCCAATCAGGGCGCGCGAGATATAAATTGTTAATTATAAAAGAGTTTAAACATTGACATTTCACTTGTTGATCATGAGGTAAAATAATATTATATTTTATTCAATGATAAGCTTACCTTTCTATTTTCAGGTACCCCCCTTCAAAGTCTGTTTTTTTTTCTCTACCCCCCTTTTACGTCTGAACTTTTTTGGGGGTCCCCTTACTTTCTCATCAGTGCCCCCCCAACATTTTTTTGTGAATCCTAACACTGTTATCATAAATAGAAACGTTTTTATTTTCTTTAAATCGCATTTTTCAAGCAGATAATCAAAGTAACTTTTAATTTTGAAGACCGCGAAAATAATTTTTCGTGAAAAAAATGAGATTGTACAAAATAAAGTTCCTCAAGGACCCTATCTGTCTTTATACACAAGCTCATTTTTTTGCCAGATATGTCATTTTAATATGCGCAGAACAGGATGCGCGTCGGAAGTGGGCTGGAAAAAAAATTCACCCGCGCCGGCGTACCAACAGGCGTTGGGAAAAAAGCGGATACAACCACCAACTCCAATACGAGCCACAGAAAGACATCCAGCTGTTGATTTAAATAGCCTCTTTGGACTCTATTCTTTACACGTCTGATGAAAGAGAGCTAGCGTTCTCTCGAAACAAGCTTGTAGCGTTACGGACAACTTTTGATGTTTTTTTTAAACCTTAGTTATATAGCTCCCTTGTGTAGAGCACTTTACGCAGTTAACGAAATAATTTACTCGTCATTTTATTGCTGCCGCAGCGAGCGAGCTGATGCGAGCGAGCTAGGCAGCTGCATACTATCAGGTGCATGGCGTTCAAAAAGCAAAGCATTATGGTTGGTAATATTCTCAACCAACATTCCTTGCGCGCCCAATAATATATATTTGATGTTCAACCTTTATCTTGCCAGAGTATAAGGTGAGTATTGCTCTGTTCATGTATTTGATTTTTTTTCGATTATCCAAATTAAGATCAGTCATATCACTGTGCTTGAGTGTGCTTTTAACCCAACTAACAATGATGTTCCATGACATTCTTTGATTTGATTTGAATAGTTTTTCAGAGCGTGTTGTGAAAAGAATCTGTGTAAGAGACGGAAAGGAATTTATTTATTCAAAGAAATATTTTATCGAACTATTAAGTAAACAGAGTGCAAGTATTTGGAAATCCAAATTCGATGGCTAAAATATCTTGTGATTATCGTGGCTTGCGAATTTACATGCTGCTACTTCGCTGTGACAATGTGTCCGTGCGTAATGCGTGTTTGTATCTACAATCAAAGAAATTAGAAGACTGCGAAGAAGTTTAGAATTTCGCAATCGCTTATAATCTCGAGATATTTTTGTTGTCGAATATAAATTGATGTTTTACACTGTTCACTGATATTTTAAAACCCATTTAACGTGGTCTGTAGGTTCCCGTTTCTCCTATAAATTGTTTACAGCAATCACCACATAAATGACTCCTTTGCTTTTGCAGTAAATTTCATCTTAATTTATATGTTCTACCATAACAGAACTAGAAAAATGGTCTGACTAAGCGAGTTTCTGGCAAAGTTTACAATCTGTGTTCTGAAGTTTAAAACACCCAAGAAACACTTTGTCTTCACTAACAACCTTATTTTCTTTGTTTACTTTGGCGCGGTTCTTTAAAAATTTCCTTAAGGCGTTCCGAACTTTGAAGAATGTGAAAGTGTTTGTGAATCGCACTTGACAAACTTGGTAATGCTGGGTTATATGAGGTGACAAACGGAACCCTGTTGTTTACTCTTTTAGGTTTGTCCTTTAACTGAAAATCAGAATTTCTCTTTTCTTCCATAGAATTTAATAAAGAGATGCGGAGTGCTTTCCTGTATGCAATGCTCTTTTTTTTAATGTTGTGGGTGGCACGAGTCGAATCTTTAAAAAAGGTGTTTGTCTGTGGGCTTAACATAAAGTTCTGAAACAATTCGCCATTAACTATACTGAGAAATGTGTCCAAAAAAGACAATCCATTGTTATCGCGAAACTCTCCGGTAAACTTAAGAATACTAGGAAAAAACGAATTGAGAAAATTCAAAAATTCAGAAAATTCTTCTGCACCGTGCATCCAAATTCCGAGAATATTGTCATGTAACAATGCCATATTTCTGGTTTGCGTGGAGCCTCCTCTCACATTCTTTTATCCACCAGACCCATCGCTAAACATGCCTATGACGGTGCATGACATTTTAAGGCCGATCGCCGTACCTTGAACCTGCTTAAAATGCTGGTTATTAAACTCAAACGTGTTAGCCTCCAACTGACATTTGAGTAAATTTTCAGTGGAGGGCATTTTGTCCGTTCTCTGATTGAGCGCTGTACTCGCTGCTGGCTAAACCTATGGTAAAGAAAGCGCTTCCTTCCGGAAGTGGACCTTTAGCATTAATAACTTCAATCTTTGTAACTAAATGTTTACTATCTTTCCACGCTTTGTAAATAGCCAACTGGTTTGCCTCCTACCAGTTGGGGTTCTTAACTGGGGAAGAGGGTGGTTTTTAGAAATGACACTGAAAAGCCCCCTTGGGGAGTTGTCATCAAGTTTATATTTGTATTATAAGAATCCAATTTAGGAACATGAGGCTTGAGATGATAGTCTACGAACTCAGATAAACGCTCTGTGGCAGAGCCACACCCGGATATAACCGGCCTAACAGGCAAATGATCTAACCCTTGCAATTTCTTGTGGGTCTTAGGTAATGTATAAAATCTAGAAGGTTTAGCCTGTTGTGGAATTAAATACTCTGCTGTATCCTCATAAATATCGCTTACTAAAAGCATATCATTAACAATTTTTTCTACAATGCTAATATCATTACCCATGGGATCGGTACTAAGTTCTTCATACACGCAACGATTACTTAGTTCTTCGCTTGCTTTACGAATGTACTTAGACTTATCTTGTACTACCAAAGACAATCCTTTGTCTTCCGGTTTGATTATAATACTGCTATTCTTACTAAGCGATACTAAAGCTTTATTTTCTTGAACCGTTAAATTATCTTTAACAGGCTTAGGGCAAAAAATTCTAACTTCTTCCTCTATTTTCTGAATAAAAAGCTCGAGACAAAGATCTCGATTGACAGGGGGAACCCATGTGTTTTTCTTCTTAAAAGGATTAGCCTTTGAGGTAGATTATTTATCATAGAAAAATTCTTTTAGACGTAATCTACGTGTAAATTCAAACACATCATTATCTAACCTTGCCCAATAACATCTAAAGGCGTGGGACAAAAATTTAATCCTTTCAACAAAACTGATACTTCATGCTCATTGAGCTTCTTAGTAGATAAATTAACTATCAAACTATTATTAGATTCGATTACGCTATTTAAAGTGTTCACAGTTCCTGTCTCCTCACCGGAAAATGCGTTGTACCTTGTGAATCTTCAATTTTTCTCTAGCTTTCTCGCTTGCGGTGAGGGTTGTGCAACTTCTTTGGTCCTTTAAATCTCTTTGAAATTTACTTTGCTTTCTGTTAAAGTTAATTGACCTTATACGTTTCAAATGGTTGCTTAGGTTACTTTTAATTTCTTGTATTTTTTCTGAATCCAGGCTTTCTCTAAGCTTGCCCCAGATTATGCGTATTTGCCGAGATACATTTTCTTCATGTATTCTATTTAACAATTGGACTACGAGCCCGAGCTTTCTACGAGCAAATAGTCAACGAGGCGCAGCAGAGTTGACTATAATTACTCGTAGAGAGCGAGGGCGAGTAGTCTAATTGTATTAGAAAATACAATACAATAAATGGGTAAAAATGTACGCTAAAAATACCAGCAATCAAAAGGCCTACTACGTGATTCATCGAGAGCGTCAAGCGGTAAAATCCTAAATGGTCACGCAAAATTGCGTCAGTCATAATGCATTCTATGCTTAGATTTATACTCACATCTTTTATTGAGGCCATTGAGCTTGAAACACCTCAACTGCAAGGTCAAGTAAGCTTCGGGGTCTCTCATATTGAAAATATCTAACCAAACGCTGGATAGACCCAGTATAGCTTAATTTGAAAAGACGAGGCCCATCTTCGCAATCACTCCATTGCCATTATACACTCAGTAGTAATATAGAAGTCTAGACGGGTTTTGGTGTGCATCAAGCGGAACGGTGTCATTCAAGGTCACTTCTGACGTCACAAAGGTTATGTTAATGAGGAAATTAGGGGGGTCATTATAAGTTAAAAATACCTCTAATGCGACTAAGGAGAGCTGGTGACACAGTTGGGTAGCGCCGAACTGTTCCATCGGTTCTTCTTTTTAAGGCATAATATAAAAATACAAGCTGTGCACAAATTGTGTTTTTTTATTCTTTATTGAAAAATAACGATTACTGTGCGGAACGTGTAGTGATTGAAAGAATCACCGTCCTTGTTTTTTACATCATTGCATTAAAGAATTAAGTCTACTAGGTATAAGCCCTCTATCTAAGAAACAGTAATAATAAAGTTTAGGGAATATTTTAAGGCGTTTCAAAAAATTAAGGAGGCGCGGATTATAGTCTACATAAACGTTTGAATGACACTGGTCACATGTAAAAAAGACGTTTTGAAATGTATATACGTTAACATGTTTACATTCTAGACTATTATATAATTTTTTATGTTTATTTTGATTAGCTTTTAAAAAATCAAAACAATCATTACAGAGTATAGCAGCGGCGTTATTCTGATGATAAAGATAATGCTTATCACAGATGCCCCAAGTAATTTTTTCATTACATTCAAAACACAGTGATTTGGCCAACACATCGCTTTTATCCACGATAGAATAGTGACAATCGTACGTGACTCCGTTTCTTAAAACGTGTCTCAAGGTGTATCGCTATGATAAAAGTATAAAAAATAGTTGTCGCGATCTGACAGATCCATTGCTTTCTACCCGTTCCGACCGCCAGTGTCAACCACAGACAACAGCACTAATATATAAAAATGTCTTTAATGCTGAATCTAGCGGGGAAAACTGTAAAACGAACAAAGTGTCAGCGAAAGTAATTACAAATCAAAAAAGAGCAAATGAAAAACGACAAATCATGATTGATACTCACATCTGGTATCCTAACTGTTCGACTATATTAACGATCCACACATACATCCAAAGATTAGAAAAACTGAAACTTTTAGCAAATAATTGATAACTCTCTTCTACTCACTCGACTAAACTGAATTTCACTTTACTTAACGAGCTTTATTACTAAGCAACCTGACCAGGCCAGGTTACGATGTCTCACTAGTCCCAGTCCTTTAGGTTTTGATTTGGACGTTAAAATAGGGACACTAAGTTCACAACACTCCTCGCCCAAGGATGACCGTATTCATCCTTGATAATATGGATAATGGTTCAATCGTTTGTAGTAGTTGTCTGAGTTAGTTTTCAATTTCGATTGTTGTCAGATTGTTCCACGGGAACCAACAGGACCAGTTCCTTTACGGGCCGAAGATATGATTTCCTTTCTTGGTTTTTAACTACTTCTATTCTAACTGTTCTTACTTTTTTGTCAGCACTTTTGATTGCTTCAATAACTCGACCAAGTGGCCAGTTGTTTCGATGTTCTTCCGCATCTCGTACGAGGACAACATCACCTTTTTGAAGATCTCTTGTTGTTTTGTTCCACTTTCCTCTTGGTTGCAGACTTTGGAGGTACTCGCGTCTCCACCTTGTCCAGAAGTTGTTGACTAGATATTGGACGCGTCTCCAACGGCGTCGTGCGTAGATATCCGGACGCACAAAGTCACCAGGAGGGGGAATAGCAGGGTTGGGCTTCATAGTCAGGAGCATGGCGGGAGACAAAGGTTGTGGGTCATCAATGTCCGTTGGTATTGCAGTTAGGGGCCTTGCGTTTATTATTGCCGTCACTTCCGCCATCAGTGTAACTAACAGCTCATGAGTAAGCTGGCTGGTACCGAGTTCTACGAACATGGCATCCAGAACTCTTCGGACGTTAAAATAGGGACACTGAGTTCACAACAATAGTGTTACAAGATACAAAGTGTGACTTTATCAGGTAGTCTTTCTACGAGTTGTATTTTTTCTCCATGGTAAAATTCACTGTAACTATTGAGTATCTTATTTTTATCGAGATCGTGAGATAGTTCTAGACAATTTTGACGAAGATATTTTTTGATTCTGATGAGATGTAGAGTATTCGTTTCTTTAAAGAGTAATTGCCAGTGATAGAGTTCTTCAAACATGTTAGCCGTTTCGAGCAGGGTTTGCGGATATGTTTTGCTAATGAATTGCCTTTTCAAGTAAGCACGCATAGGATTGTGACTATCACATGAATCTAGAGTATCTGTTACGTATCTTACTGTAGCATATTGTGGTACAGGAATATATTTTACACAATCTCCGGTGGAAAAACGTATCGCAATCTTATTGATATAAAAATGTATGTAGAAATACTCTTCGTGGGGATTGAAACGTTTCAAGAACTCTTCTGGGCTTAATCTCTAGAAAAAAGAAGAACAAACGTTGTTTTTTAAGAGGTGTGAATGTTCTATATAGAAGAGTTGAATGTCTATGTCGGGATAGTGTTTGAGTTCCAAGATAGAGAAGGAAGGATTTCGAGAGAACAGAGCACGCGTCCACTCGTCAATGAGTCCGTTTCGTAGTGTGATACCCGTCGTGTACAATGATTCTAAGAGGTGTAAGCCTTCTGATGCAATTAAAGCCTTAATGGGACACGTGTGATCGTTCATGTCTACGATAGTGCGTTCAGAAATGGCACGTTTTGCTGTCTGATCGATGAGAAAATTAAACCATTCTCCGTGTAAGAACATAATCATCACTGAACGGGGCTCAAGATTCTTGAACAGGTAAACACAATATGGTCTGTGGTATGCTTTGAGTGCATCTATGTCGTACGGAAAGTTCTATAAAAAAAGATTACAAGTGTAAGAAAGAAGATTTAAATTTTATTTTTAGAATATACCTTTCGATGACGTGTAATCTCTTGTATTCGTCCAGCGGTTTGTCTGCACGTCAAGTTAAAACGAACTCTTTTTCTCCTTTTTCTACAGTCCTTGTAAGAAAGGGTGTTCGTTTTTTTTGCTTACTTCGTAAAAATGACGCGTGGCTAAATTAAGATACTTTGTGAACATGATGATGCTCCTAGAGGGATGTCGTGTGAATAAGTCACGCGTGTAATCGTTAATAGTTATATCGCGGATATGAATGGCCGTCTCGTAGAAAGCGGTATAGATTTGGGGTATACCGGACGCCACGATCGCTCTACAGTAGAAGCTTTGAGATAACACGACTTTGTGATATGATCTAGAGTAAACACGACACGATCACCGTGCAAAAAGTGAAGTTTTACACTATGTGGTTCTAAGTTAACAATGTAATATTCCTCACGCGGTCTGTAGAAGTCTATAAATGCGTCAAGGTGAAATTTCTATAAGAAAAATAAAAAAGTTAAAAAAAAATGACAGCCTTGTTTTTTTTAGGTTGCTAGTGTAATTTTTGTTTATCCACTATGTATTGGAGGAAAGCGGTATTTTTGACAAAGTAATAGAAACGCGGTAGCTTGTGTCTTATTAACATGTCAACTACTTTAGATTTATTAAAAATAATGAAGCGGGCATAACACTTTGGACAATTATATATAACAGCAGTATTGTTTAGATAGGAGACGGCTTTCCAATCAGCAAATTCTACTACTACAAATAATCTATCGTCTATCTCACAAAAACAAGAGTCGCATAAACTACTTTCAACGTTACAATGTTTGGCGTCGTCAAAATGATGTTTACAAACAATATTGGCAGTGGGTTTGTTACATACACAACAGTATAAAATAGGTAGATTACATAAACAACAAATCTTATATTTAGTAGTGATTCCGCAAACGTGTGTAAAAATAATTCTTTAGACGTGTGCATACATCCCTACAATGAAAGAAGAGTTAAAATTATACAACGTATAAGACATATATCGCATAAACTGTATTCGATTTCTCCATATTCATCTTCGATGTGGTGTCTTTTGAAAGAGTGGGTACACATCTATAACAAATATTTTAATTAAATGTTAAGAAATTTCTTTGAATCGCTGCTAAAGACTGATATTTATAAAATATAAAACAACATAGACGGCATAGTCCTGGCAAATCTGATTTTCTTTTGTCATATAGGTAGTCTTTACATCTAAAACAACGCTGTAAAAAAGTTTTTTAATAAAACATCTTAATATCAGACTTATGATACTTTTCAGTTAGTTTAAAAATGTTAAAGAATATTCTTGCACAAGATGTGTGAAAGAGTATGCGGTGCTTTTTATGAATTCGAAGAACAACTTGAAACGTGTATTTATATGTGCAGGAACGTTGGGTGCCTTTACAAACACCCGGTTTCTTAGAGATAGACAAAAAGTTAGAGACATTACAAATGAGTCTGTTTTGACTTATAGTCGATCGTGTGTTCATTTCTACAGCGGACAGTCTCTATATCATCTTCGTCCCAACCGCTGTCTGGATTGTAGACAAATGTAACGATTCTACAATATCTGTTTTGAAAGAAGAGCTTTGAAACAGTGTTTATGGTTGAAAAGAATCTGTATTTTTGACCCGTCTTTCTATCGACTGCATAAATACTGTATAACAGTACTTTTTTTTTTATCATAGTATAGACGTCTTACCAGGTTTTGATTCTCGACACGTATTAACAGAGCCATGTCGTCCACGATCTCGTTTGAAATCTTCATTGTACCCCGACACTGGGGACAAGCCACGGGGACGGAACTTTCTTGACGCCCTGGGTTGCCTAAGCGGAACGTCTTAACTTTGGCGCATACCCATCGCGCATAGCAGGTTTTATGAATCTTACCCAGCACGGGGCTGCAATGTGGGCAATGTAAGATGCCGGATAATTTCTTGTCTTCTAAACATAATATGCACACTGACTTTGTGTTTGCGGATGGGTTAGATGTATTTGTTGTTGTTGTAGATGTGGTTGGTAAAGAGCTTTCTGCTATCTGAAATTAAAAAAAATAAAATTAAAAAGTTTAGTTAAAAAATAAAAAAGTAAGATGTGATTTTTTTTATTTACCTCTTTTTTTGTAGTGTTCTTCGATGTCTTTGCTTCTTCTTTTTTCTCTTCTTTGATTTGATGTGCACTAGAGACGCTTGTGCGAGTTGTGTGCGGAAGTCAGAGTTCTGGCGCTCCTTTTATTGGCGCGCAGCGCTCCTCAGCAACTGTTAGCAAGGTAACCAATTCTTAGTAAACTAACCGTTTTTGGACTTAGTTTTTTTCAAGATTTTTTTAGTGCACCTATGTACCTTAGTACCCGGGTACCCTTAAAAAAAAAAAATAGCGCGCGCACGCGCGCACGTATGTCTTACAAAATTTTTTTTTGTTACTGGTGTGTGTGATGTGCGCACACGCGGTAGGCTGTGTGTGTATAAAAGGAGGCAGGATTGCGGAGGTCGGGCATCATTCGATTGCACTAGCAGACGAGCAGCATCAAAGATACCAGAAGAGAACACTTTGAAGAAGAAGAAGAAAACTATTTTTGATATAGAAGGTATGTTTTTCATGAAAATTTTTTAAAAAAGATTTTTTTATTTTTTTTAAATGAGATTTCTTTCTTGAATAGATGGCCGACGAGAATGCTTCTCAACTTGCTGTATATGATTCTGAGGAGGAGTTGGACAACGCTCTGCACGCCATTGATGATGATAATGAAGAGAATGTGGTGCCGCCATTACCACCACCATCCTCCTCGGCGCAGTCGAATGAAGTTGTTGCACGTTGTTGTTTGGGAAGAGCCGCATCTAGTCAAGATGGTGGAGCAGCAACAGCATCTAGCGGGACATCGGTGACAGTGACTCCATCAGAACCGGTGGTATCACCAGCGACTCCTGCTGCAGTCGCACCAAAGAAAAGAAAGTATGCAAGCGTGTCCAAAGCAAACAGTGGCAAGAAGGAGACTCTTCCGGCGGATGAGCCTTCTGTAAGTTTTTTTTAATATTATTTTATGTATATATGTATTTTTTTTAGAATTAGGTGGGGGTCTTGATTCTTTTCTTATTTTAATTGCGGGTAGGTTGTTTCCGATTGATTTCCGAATGATGGCCGACAGTCAGATGGAAAATATGGAGAATTTATATAATTACCTAAGAATGTTTAAAATTCTCCGTCTATATAATGTGCATACGGAGGATTATGGTGAAATGGGTAAAGCGGTTTTGATGAATTTAAGCAATGGGGCCTTGGTCCATACTTACTTGACGGCGCGCGTGTATAACGATGTGTGAAGAAAAAAAAAAAAACTAATTTTTTCCCGGATCACTTTATGTATTATAACAAGAAAAAGAGCAAGAAAACTGGCAAAGATTATCATGCGTTCGATGTTGTTTCTGCTGCCGAGTGTCTTGCGTTTAAGAAAGAACACACTCTTGTAGGCTAAAAAAAAATCACAGTTGATTACGCATTGAAAAGAAAAAAAAATTTATCTTAGGTTATGTTCCAGTTGTTTGAAGATTCTTTATATGAATATGTAATAACGACGTGTGACCATGAAGGAGCTAGTGTTTCGAATTGGAAGCATGTTCCTTATGAAGATTGTAATGATATTGCTGTTTTTAAATATTGTATTAGTACTAATCGTAGTGTAGGTGTTTGTGGTAGATTATTTTAGGGGAGAGAAAAAAAACACGCACACTCGATTTTTTTTGTAGTTGATTGAATTGCAACGAACTTTATTGATGAGAGTTGACACGCATGCCGAAGCAGCCGCAGATAAATTGACGACTGTGTTAAAAATGATTTGTAGTGATTTTAATGATCAAAATAAGGATATCAATATGTTTGAAACCTTTTCGCATTTGTTTGTTATATAAATTCTCTATCTGTCTTTTTTCGGGATTTGTTAGAATACTTTTTTGTCTTTCGACGACGACGTTTCGGCGTACTTAGTACGTCTTCAACAGGTTTACGTATTAGAAAGAATTAAGAGAAA
>JAOBRB020252353.1:0-11591 GCA_027575285.2 Zoanthus pulchellus | reverse complement strand
AAGGCATTCTGTACTTAACTTTTCGTCCGGAATTAGAAGCGGATCAACACCGATACACGATATTTTGTCAATATAACGCTTCTGTACAACACTTGCAAGAGATTTTGCATAATTAGATAAAGGAATCTCATGAATAATTTCCTTTTCTGAAGCGTTTTGTGACGCATGTTCCGCATGAGTAACCGACATATTGGATTTTTACTCCTCCAAGATGGCGGCCAATGAATCTGTGACGTCACGTGCAAACACACTATAACCAAACATTTTTTACAGCAAAACAAATTCACAAAATGTGGAGTATGTACATTAATAAAGTATAGCATTGAACAGACAAGAGATCCGGACAAAAAGAAGAGTTTAAATATAAAAAGAGGGATTCATTTAAACCAAAGGAGGTAATAACGAAAAAATGCTATTTAAAAAAGAGCATTTATGTTTAAACCCAATTTACACTGTATAAAAAACGGATAGGCAAGAATGAAAGTTGGCAATGCAAGATTATATATGTAATTTTAAAAATTTGGAATTGGAAAGGCAAGGTCCGTAAAAAAAGTTTGTTCTAAAACTCAAAATAAATCGGCCTACCAGTAATTACGGTTTACACAGCCGAATTCATCCTTCATCCTAAATTCATCAATAATCATCCTAAATTTTACCCTTTCCAAAATATATCACTAACAGTTGTTTTTCTGAATTGTAAATGGGGTTTTAAGCAATTATATTATTTTTGATTTTAATATCTAAATCATTTTCTGTGTTTGCCTTACATGCAAGTATATTATTGTTAAATTGTTTTAAATACAAATGACAGTAAGTTTTTTAAATTGATAAGTTTTAGACCATTGTGAAAAACAATTTTAACTGACGTTTCGAACTATAGTTTTTCGTGTATGGGAGTTACACATTCACTCCGATGAAGGACTACAGTCCATACTTGTACAAACTATTTATTTACGAAACTATTTCTTTAGAAATACCGACACAGCATTCCCTTTATGCCGTCATATTTATTTATTTATTAACGTAATCTGACAGTCTTAGAAGTAAATCTTTGAATTTTCCGACTTCCTGCAGCGGTGAACGTAACCATTACTACGCCAAGAGATTAAAATCAGAACAGGAACCTTCAAATTACTTATCACTAATCCTTGACGGAATGGATCAGGCGAAAACCAACCTTCCACATGTTACAACAATTTCAAAGGTAACTAGCAAACTCTTAAAAGTATTACAAAACCAAACCTTTTCTTTTCTTTTATTTGTTTTTTATTACAGTTTCTAAATATTAGTTTAAATATTGTTTTTTAATCGGCCGACCTAAAACATAAATAACAAAAATTTCATACCTACATTGTTTTTCAGACTGAGCCTTAACGTATTGCTGCGTATACTTCATGTACTATGAAAGGTAAAAGTTACATACACGAAACAGAAGAGTAAGGACGTACTCCTCTAAAGCTCTAATTTTACTAGTTCTCGTTAACACGGAGTTGTATTGTATGGTTGGGGTAAAGTTTATTGTGTATTGTGATTCTTTTGTGCTTTTATCCAATTGAAAAACGCTTTCTACCATACTTGTGACTCAATCTCTATTTCATGCAAATAAAACCACAAAGAAAAATGGATAAAAAATTTCAAACAGTAGCAGTGTATATGAAAGTGGGAATAGAAATTCAGCATTGGAAAGAAATGTGGAGCATCTAAATCTAAATTTATAAATCACAAAGATTAAAGACTATTACACGTTATAGAATCAGATCTATAGATGCAAAAAATATTCTCTTTTTCAGGATGGGCCACTACCACCATATCTGCTCCTACAAATGGATAATTGTTACCGCGAATGCAAGAACAAGTATATCATCGCTTTTGCAGCATACTTGGTGGAAATGAAGATTTTAAAGGTGATTAGTGAAACAAAGTTCTTAACAACAAAGCGATGCTGGCACAAAGAAAGAAATATTTGAGAAATCAGTTACAGAAAATATAAGTACATATCAAGAATTAAATAGATAAAAATAGAGATATAATACAGACCTTTTTTTTCTTTACAAAGAAGTTAATCTAGCTGAGTTTTTATACTTAAAGATGCTAAAATATCTTTTAACTATAAATAATGTTTTAATGTTTTTTATATGTCAGGTCCACTTGTCATATTTGATGGCCAGGCCATATACTCATGAGGATGTTCACCAGGTAATACTGCCGTGACAACTATAAACTTAAAGACTTTATCAGCTTGAAATTACTGTGGTTTTTTTGAAATTATGCGTAATATTTTTTCTTAACCTTCATGTTTATTTAGTTTTTCAGCAGAATTGCCGTAAAATTGAAAAAGAAAAACGTTATGACCGTTCCTGAGCTTCAAGAGGCCATACGAACTTCTTACACACCCAATCCGGAAACATACCTTGGTTGGTTGAGGCCTCACATTGTAGAAATTAAAAATCACGTTTATCCGCACGCTTTTAAATTCTTTCTGGATAACAACGGCAAGACACAAATGGTTTATAAGAACTGGGCCCAGGATAAGAGTTGGTATCCGACAGGCAAGCCGATTTATGTCCTGGAATCACTTCCAAATGGAGCCACGAGTATTCTACGTCCCGGTCTCAACGGAAATGAAGACACAACAATGAAAATTAATGATCTTATTCAAAAAGTTCAAGGAAGTTGCCATAGAATGACAGAAGGACAGAACTTTGAACTGGTGGAAAGATTTTATTAGAGAAGAGAAATTGTTACGTGAAAAGTGGGAAACGATTACTTCATTAGAACAGAAACAATAAGCGGAAAAAAAATTGGAAGTTTCACGAGCTGCCAAAGTATAAGTCACCAGATACCACAACCTGCCCCACACTGAGACAGGACGTCGAGTTAGAACGTTTACTTGCGAAAGAGAAATTTTGCCCCCAAGAAAGTATTTTGCTCTAGCCTCAAAATCTATCGACTAAAGCTGAAAAACAGCTGAGCATTCTCGTTTTATGAAATAAAGGCAAGGAGAACTCGGAAAAAATCGGAGCCACAGATGGGATTTGAACCCACAACCCTCCGTGATGTAGTCGGATGCTCTAATCATGCTCATATATCGGCTTCAACGGATTTTTTCCGAGTTCTCCTTGTCTATATTTTATGATATGAATATTATTGTTTCATTTTTACTATTCTCATTTTGGCATAAAAAATTGAAAAAAAAAAAATTATTATCTTCCAATTTATTTTCCTTCATTTTTTTTATCCATATCCATGCAATACAATATAAATTAGAGAGGATATTACACGGTTGTGCAAACATATGAGAGTAAAACCTTTAAAAACAGAACAACAATTTATCTATTATATTTAATAGTCCGTTGTTGCATGACCGGTTCAGGATAAAGAATCTTTTAAAGACTTGTAAATACTTATTTTAGCTTAGGAAAGTTGAAAGCCAAAATGTTATAAATTAAACTTTTTTAATGAACATAGCTGTAGGAGTTGCCCTTTTGTCCCTTAAAACATTTTTAGTGCAGACCTTAATGACGGGCTCAACGAAACAACCTTGTATAACATAAACCAGAATCAGATGGTAATTGTGTCTAACAATCTATTTGCTATATTTTGCCTTCCACAGAAGGTATTTATCACTCTTTGACACGTCGAGTCCGTACCAACCACTGCATTTAAATATGTAGAAGTAAAATAACTTCCCGAAGTTAATGTGTAAGCCAGAAAAGACAAATGGTAAACAAGTGAAATCGGCTGTTACCTCGCAGCTCACGAGCTTGCAGTCTAATATTAAAATGCAATCATAAGTTCTTAGTTATTCTATTACGGTGAATTTAAGGCATGTGAGGCGAGCAATTATATTAGGCCACATAATAGAAAAAAGTAAATGGTTAGGCTTTTCTCCAGCTCACTAAAAGAAATGGCCAGCTCAGATTTTTGTTTTGTTATTTCATTTTATCGACCACTAAAAGCAGCAGAAAATCATGAACTTTCGCGAAATTCGTAAGCGTGAAAAAATTGAAGATATGAATCATATTTTGAAATTGATAAAAGAAGGCTCGAGAAATATCTGTACTGCGCAAGTAAATAGTTCAAATACAAATACTTAAGAAGATTTTGTAAACAGAAGTTTCTTTGTTTTAGTAAAGTTTGCTCTGAGGAGCAAACTTTGCTGTTGTTTATCTGGCGATTGGCTAAACAGGAGCAAAGTTTGCTCCTTCCGCCATGAAACAACATTTTTCAACGCTGATTGGTTGCCCTTTCGGGCAAACTCAGTGTACTCCATATTGTTTTGAGCCACTCCATAGTGTCTTGAGCGAGTGTTATTAAATAGATAGAAAAATTGTATTTATATTAGAGCCTGAAGGCTAAGTTTACTGTGAAGTTTTCTAGTTAGCCCCCAGCCTTATTACATTAATACTCTATGAACAGAGTTAAAGAAAAAACTGAAAAAATGGGACATTCAATGAATGAAGAATTGAGAAAAGTAAATGTATTGAATAGATAATAAATGGTCTTTCTGTTTAGTTGCTTAATAAAGGAAAAGGAGTTCAAAAGTTTAAGTTCGTCTGGGAGTTCTTTCCATAGATCTATTAATATAAATGAAATTGCTTGTTTTCCTGTATTAGTTATAACTCTTGGTTTATAGGGATTTTGTTTTGATGCATATCTAGTATTATATTTATGAATATTACAGGCGTACGCAAACATACGGCCAAAAGTATGTGGTATTTTCCCGCAGCGCCTTTGGTGGATAAACTTTAGTGCTTGAAAATGAAATATGTTGTGCACCGATAGTAAATTTAATAAGTTTAGAAAGGGCATAGCACTATCCGTTTCTCTTCCATAAAGCGTAGCAAAGAAAATCAGTCTTACTACATGGTTCTGCCTTAACCTGGACTTTTTGATGAGTTTTATATGCGCCACCCCATGCAATGATTGCGTATGATATATAAGGATAAATCAAATTATAGTAAAGTTGCTTTAATTGTTTTAAGGAAAGATAGTGTCGTAATTTGGATATTATTTCCGAGTTTCGTGATACTTTGAAACAAATGAGATATGATATTTCCAAGATAATGATACTGATATCAATTATTACACCTAAATATCTAAAGTGTTTTATTAAGTGAGTAATAGGATCCGTTTTTACTTTGTATTTTAATATCGAGGGAACTATCTTTTCTTTGGTTGACTTAATTAACATAAAGTTAGTTTTTGAGTTATTTATAGATACCTTATTTGTATCACACAATTTCTTTAACTTTTTCAAATTCTTGGTTCATGATTTTTTCAAGAGAGTTTAAGTCACTTGCAGTTGCAAAGACGTTCGTATCAACAGCAAAGATTTTAAAATTCAACTCTTTAGAACAATTAGGAAGATCATTAATATAAAGCAAAAAAAGTAACGGACCCAAAGTGCTCCCCTGGGGAATACCACATTTCACAATTTGGAGGTCAGATTGTACGTTTCCTATAGAAACATATTGCTTTCTGTTGGAAAGGTTACTATTGAACCATTCCAAGGGTAGTCCTCTAATGCCATACTTTTGCAGCTTTTGTAGTAGTATCAGTTAAGTGATTGACAGTGTCAAAAGCTTTTGCAAAATCTATAAAGACGCCACACGTGTACATGGTATTGTCTATAGCTTTCCGGAGAATTTCAGTAATTTCTGTTATAGCTTGGGCGGCCGAGCGCCCCTTCCGAAATCCAAATTGGGATTCCATAAGAATTTTTTGTTTTTCAATGTGATGTATGAGCTGTTTATAAAAAAGCTTTTCAAAGATTTGGGTAAATGCAGACAAGATTGATATAGGGCGATAATTGGTAGGGTTAGAGGGGTTCCCTCCTTTATCAATTGGGATAACTTTGTATATTTTTAAAATATTAGGAACAATACCATGTAGTAAAGACTGATTAAAAATTAACGACAGTGGCCCACTTACGTAATACCCAGCGAGCTTTATACATTTGGGAGGGATGCCTATTGTTGATCTGTTCAGCTTGATAGCCTCTATTTCAACAAAAACCTCATGTGTCGTTATTCCTCGAAACATGAAGCTGTTTTGGAAAGATCTGTCGATGTAACTTAATGGATCGATATCAGTAGGTGGAAATTTAACTGCGAGATCTACCAACATTTATGAAATGGGTATATTAAAAGTTGATGTGCAATAGCTTTTTGCCCAGTGTAACATCTGTTTTTATATAATAGTTTCGTGATTTGTTTCTGTGTTGATTTTTTTTCCTATTTATAATCATTCCATTTAGTTTCCAAGTATTTTTGAGATTTTTGCTGTTTACGTTAAACTGGTCTTGAAAGTTTTTTTTTTTTGCAGCCTCTTTTGTTTAGAATTTATTATATATTTTATAAAACGTGGCTTTGGCTGGGTCTTTACTAAGAAAATGAGATTTGAATAATTTTTGTCTTTTCTTAATAGAGGTTAAGATAGCTTTAGAGATCCAAGGCTTCTTAATTTGTCTAATATATTTATTAGTAGCTCGGCGTATAGGCGCATGATTATCCGTAATCGATTAAAGAGTCTATTAAATTGTTCATACTTTCATTAGCATCTGCAGAAATCAAGCTGTTATTATCAAAGTTAGAGAAATCTCGGTAATACTTTAAGTTGTTAGTTAAAGGAATTTTGTTTGAAACTGTACAAAAAAGAATCTTCTTATAAAGTTAGATTTTTGGAAAGGTTTCGCATGTTTAAGTGAATTAAAGAAAATCCATGATTTTGCTTAGCCTTATGGAAGAGATTGCCGGATTGCTTGATTGAATAATACTTAGAGTTAGATATAGCGTTATCTGATAATTGCCCTTGGACGTTTTCTTCATCACCAGGGCTTATAATGATATCTTCGAATAGATCTTGAGATTCAAGTATACGATTATAAGATAAATGAACCCAGCTTCCTGTAGCCCTAAGAGTCTCCTGGTTGTCTAGGTCAAAGAAAGGCAGCACCGAAAGAGGAGAATTTGTTAATGGAATTTTTATACTCGTTTACTTTAATTAACATTCAAGTTTATATCTTGCGTGGCATAACATTAAAAAATAAAAATTAAGACAAACAATGTAATTAAAATAACAGCCTTACTTGAGAGGTATTGATTGTGGAGACTTTGATGACAACTGAGAGATACAGTGTTCACTCTTGAACTTGACCAAATCGTTTTCTTTTTCAAATGAAATCATTTTAGAGTCCTCCCTTTCCTTCAGAAATATTTTCCCATCAAGAAAGACCAAATAAATCGCCATTTTAGTCGCTTCTTAGCATGGTTAATCTCTCCGAAAAGCTTTTTTCTTTTGGGCGTCTAGGATTCTGATCTTTGCTGCGGACCCATTTGATGCGAAGTTCAGATGCGAAAGATCTTTGATTTTGACTTTTGCCAATTTCATTTTGTTCCTATTGATATAAAATTGATTTTTTCGCTTTGTATGTGTGAATTTGACAGTGATCTTTGGCGAGTCTTTCTTGAGAGTTGGTAGAGGATGAGCTGTGGAGAAATCGCTTTCATTTAAATGCATTCCTGTAGCTTCTCCCACGGACTTGACTAGGTATTCGGCTTTGCAGCTCTCTGATGGTTTCATGCCAGATATTTCAAGGCAATCTCTTTTGACGTACTGAGCAAGGTTATCAATTTCATCAAGTGTGTCACACGCTCGTTTATCAATCAGATTGACGTCTTGCTTCATCTTAGATATGTCTGTGCCGTGTCGATCAACTTGACGTTAGTGCATGGTTCGTGACTGTTTTAGGAGGTCGTCTCGAGAAATTTTTAACCGATTTACTCAATTCTTCATACTGCTGAGTTAGGTCATTTAGTTTGAGATTGATAGGAGCAATCTCTTGTTTGATTAAATTCTTAACCTGTTCGATTGTTATCGCCATAGCGCCAGTTTTGACGGAGGCTTAAAGAGCGTGGCCATCCGCCATTACGGCATATGCACATTCGATATTACTGTAAAGTTTTTTTAGAGTGGATTCTTGTTTCTGAGTCATGAAAAATGGCATTTGGTCATGGAAAAGTCATGAAATTTTACTTCTCATACTCAGTGAACCCTGTAAATTAATGAAGCTATATTGCAATCAACCTTATACATAGTATCCTTGGAATTAAATTTCAGATTTAAGATTCTGACAAATCTGCAGTGTTGTATCATCTTCGGTAAGCTTATTAAAGTCATATTTAGTCTACACAACAATGAACACAGCAAGCTCCTCGCTCAGAGATCTCACACACGTTGTCTGCAAAAGGAGGGTCTAATAAATAGAAGATATTCCTAGCGGGAATGGGTGAAACAGTTCTATACTACACCTCCCCCTTATTTTAGATACTTCAACTAATAATGTAACATAAACAAATTTTAAGGCATAATGTTCCAATAAAGTTCTCTATTGAATTCCGACAAGTTAAATTCTTAAGCAAAAAAGTAAAGTTTCTTTCAAATGAAATACTAAATATCTCAGACATAATATAGTTGTGAAAGTGGACAAGCTGGTTCCTGATGCGAACTGATGAGGCTGCTGGTTTAACAGGTGGTTCAGCAACTCACTGATTATGCATCAGGATCAATCTCTTCTGCTGGGGTTACACAAAGGACAGGTTTAAAAAATGGAATATTTCTAGTTACTTTGTGTCCATTCCTCTATGCTGTTATCATCGTTCCTTTGACATCACCAACAATGTACAGGTTAGTATTAAACTTAGAAGCGAGTTTGTTACGTCTCTGTTGTTTCACCAGAACAGAGTCTCCAACTTTTACATTTAATTGTTTTGAACCTTTTTTTTGTTCACATACAAGATATATTCTTTCATTTTCTTCCTTCGTTTTGCATCTTGTTGGAGTGCTGCAGACCTCAGTGGACTATTCTTATTTTCTGTCAGGGATGGGAGTTTACCTTTGATCTTGCAATTATACAAAAGGTCTGCTGGTGAGAAGCCAGTAGATGTCCGGGGGGGGGGGGGTGTGTGGCACACTGAAATTCAAAATGAATTTCTGTAACTCCCTTTGCCAATTATTTTGCCTTCAGCAGGGCTTGCCGTTTGAAAATCCTTCGCGAGTGAAAAAACGCTCGACCAAATTATTTGAGGTGAGCTGGTTTCCCTATTGAGAAATAAGCGATTAAAATGATAATTGGATAAAGATAAGTAGCCAATGACAAAGGCTGTAATATGTTACATTCTCCATCTCACTTTGTCTAAAAAGTGCTATTAAAAATAGAAGATGTTTGGATATGAAATTCTCTAATTTTTTTTTAAAAAAAGCACAATAATTAACTTCGTGAGTATTCTCCAATCAGGCGAGCGATTTTTGGAAGGTACGTAGGTGAGTGACTTATTGCTCTCCATAGATAAATTTTGCGCGAGTGATGGCAAGCGAGAGCGATCGCTCCCCTCAAACGGCAAGGTCTGCTTCAGCATGAGCAGTTTGAAAAGCTGTGAGAAAAAGTTTCGTAAAACTTTTCGCTTCAGCATTGGCCTGGGGCTAATAAGGAGTGATATGTCTGTGATGAATTTCATTTTCCTCCATAAATTTGGCAGTTTCAGCACTGTCAGTGGATGGTATACCACGTGTTGCAAAAATACAAATCAAGCTTTTTGATGACAGCAGCTGCAGTGGACGTGGTCAATATTTCTACTTCAGGGAAGCGAGATTGCTGGTCAATTACAACTAACAATTAATAGCATTTCATCTGTAGAAAAGAGACCTGAAAAGTGAGTGTTCACAACTTGCAAAGGGCATTGTGGCATTTCAGACACCTGTGTAGAGGAGGAGGTTTATTTGGTGGCCCTTCAGATTAAGAAGGAAGACAGCTAGCACCCTGTGTCTCTACCATACAATTAATACCACTAAACCATACTTTCTCTCTGACTAGTTTCTTTGTTTTAACAATACCTTGGTACCCTTCTTGGGCAAGTTGAACTGCGTGGAATCTGAGTTCTGGGGAATAACTATTCCAGCTCCTCGTAATAAAAGGCCAGAGCTGGATTCTGTAAACTCAGATTTTAAACGCTCAAATGATTTGAAATGATTTGAGATCTTTACTGTTGGAAAGAATTTTGCTGCTGCATGCCAATTACATGTGAAAAGGTAAGATTTCACACCTTGCACAGTTGGTTCTGTAGATGTGCCTGTGGCAATTTTATCATAAAGGTATGCATACTGTAGAAATCTTGTCTGGGTCAAGAACATAAGTACTGGAAAAAAGTCGTTGAAAGTTCGGTTGGTCTGACAAAAAATGCACTATTATTAGGTATCATAAGTTGATTTGCACAGAATGAGCCAGAATTCCCATTTTGTATACTACTAAAGTATACTTTTTTGAGTGGCTCAGTCAAATGTGATATAGAAACATCTTGTAAGGCTGGCATACAGATTTTCATCCCAATATCTGAGCTGTAGAGTGATTAAACATTAGCATCTGGCTTGAAAATGGTCAATTTTGAGCAAAAGCTATTCCCTGCTCTCCATGGAAAGAAAAGTGAGAAAGTCCCACTCAATGTTTTTCCAGGCACCTTCCTTAAACAAGAGTTTTGAAAGAGCAAGTAAAACTGAACATGCCATTGTTATTGACAGGTTAAAACGGGAAACCCATAGAAATGCTGTAAAGGAATCACCAAAGGCGACTGGGAATTTAATGGGTGTATAAGAATATGTGAAACTGTGTCAACATGCGATAGGTGAATTTGTGGGACTGCATGACGTTTAGAGACAAGTGACGTTTACCGTCCCAGCAAAATTGCAGAAGAAAATGTTACAGTGTTGTAACTTTTTTGACCATTTTCCATTAAGGCAAGTTAGACTTGAACATTGGTTCCCCTGAATAACCCGTCATGCGGATCGCCGAGTCCAAGTGCTTGCAAGGGCTCATGGGATGGGAAAGGGGGCACAAGCAGAGACGCCTGTTGTTCGAGGGCCGCCAATTTAAGTTTATATGTATTTCTGCTAAAGTTTATTATTAAATAGTGTTATTTAAAGTATCTTTCTGAACGTTTAGTCTAAAACAACATCATAGAATAAATTCTTATAGAGAAAATACTATATTTGACGTTTCGGAGATGTTTCTACCAAGATTTTTTACTCGATCTTTAGCAAACCTTTTAACGTTGCTAGACATGCAAGTTTCCCCCACTCAAAGAACCGCTGTTATAGAAGGGCAAATTGCTTTGTTTTGGCTTAATAATCAAACTTTGGCAGCCCGTTTAGTCTCCAAACAAAGCAAAGCATTAAGATTTGTAGTAATGTTTATAAATATACTAAAGTCTTAAAGAGAAAAGCAAAGAAATGTATAAGTAGTTTAAAAAGTACTCGAGCAGCCATATCGTAAACAAAAGTCGCCGAAATCGTTTTTTTTTCTAAAAATAACAAAGAAAAACTATTCAACCCAAAAATATGAGTTAAAGTATCTTAAGAATAAAATAATTTAAGTTTTTGAGCAACATCCGTGGAGAAATGGCAAAGAAATAAAAGATTTTGTAACATTTCGTAAAGGCGACTCAGAGCTGAAGACTTAGGGGCTGTTGGAAAATTGATTTGTTAACGCTTAACGTCCAATGGACGTTAAGGGGGGAGGGGGGGGGTCTGATGGTTAG
>JAOBRB020252244.1:0-11595 GCA_027575285.2 Zoanthus pulchellus | reverse complement strand
AGGTGAGAGGCAGTGAAGTTGGGGGGGAGGGTTAAGAATAACTACTGTAGGTATAGGAGGGGAACGAAAGAACATGAAAGGAGGAGTTGTTAGTGAGATGCAAAAAAACTGAGAAAATGAATTTTTTTTTCAAACAGTCAATAGAAAAATAACCAAGCATCATTTCAAAATACACTAGGTTTAAAAAAAATAACCTAAAAACAAATTTTGACAGTCTGTATAGTAAGAGAGTGGGGAGGGTATAGTAAGGGGGAGAGAGGAGGGTATATTAGGGGGGACAGTGAAGGGGAGAAAGAGAGTAGGGGCATTGGGTCAGAAAATTACCCATAATTATTCTGTTATTCTTTTCACCTCCCAAACAATACACCATACCCCCATTTTTCACTGCACTCCAAGATATGAAAACCCTTTTCAGACAGTTGATAAATATGCTAGTTAAAAAAAAAACTGGTTTGAAAAAAATAAACCAGAGGATCAAATTAAACACAACATAGACGACCTTATTCATAAATGGTGGCCATTTTAATAAATGAACCGTTTGTCTTTATTCAAATTAGCCCTATTAGCCTTGTTCTTGGGTTAAACTTTCAAAAGAATATGTCACTCAAAAACGAGGTTAGTACTGTAGGACTAATACAAAAGAATATTAAAATCGTTGCCATTTATGAATAAGGTCTATTGTATAACTCGGTCAGAAGGAACATTTAGACAAGCAAGTTACAAAAAAGCTAAGTCATGTATAATCTACCCGTGTTACATATGCTAATCCTATGACAACTACATCACACCTGCTTCTATTTTTAGAATATTAGCAATAGGTAATTTTTATTGTTACAATTATATACAAGAGCAATCACACAATGAATTATTTAAAAAATGTTCTCCCTCAACATCTGTTCTGCAGTTTTGCAGCTAGACCATACACATCCTTTTAAAAATAAATTATAATTCTTCCCAGCTCATTCTTCAAGTGCCATCACAACTGTCATTTCTCTCTCACATCTTCACAAACTTCTCAAAGCTAAAAATAACTGCTTATAAATAACTGCTAGTCAGTAGCCATGATATCATGTCTGGCCAAATCAATTTTATCTTGGTCATAAGGTACCCTGATTCTGTCCAGATAAATTATTTACAAAAAAATATATTTACAGTCTGGTGTTGTTTTTTTGTGTTTGATTTCCATTTGTTTATTGTTGTTATTATTGCTTCCAGATTGAATAGAGATGTGCTTTAAACTCAATATTTTTATCACAAATGATACTGCAGTAATGTTGCTCATGAGTCCATTGGCATTGTACTTATTACTGTGTGCTTATTTTGTCCATCTTACAGCTGCAACTATGTGTTAGTTTCTTTGCATCAGAATGTGTTTGTATTACTCATTGGTGAGGTTTTGAAGTCTGCACAATATGCAGCATTGTTAAGGTAAAGTTTGTACATGTGCCAGACATTGTCCAATGACCGGCTGTTATTTTTAGCCTTCCCTCCTTCACCAAACCCTCTAACCTCCTGTAATATTACTCTCCCAGACCACCACAACCTATCTCCAACAGTACATCTTTCACACGTCCATAAACCGGCTTCCTTAATAATAATAAGAGTATTTACATATATGTAATGCTTATCATTAGAGCCCTAGATAAGTGCTGTATTATGTATACAGGTTTTAACAGTTTCAGGGTCTTAGAAAGTCTGCAGAGTGACTCACTTGTAATGGCGTAAAATTGGCAGCTGATAAGAAGTACCCTCAGTGGAAGATACAGATCACTAAACCGGGATCACAACCTGGTTACTCTTTGCAAGAAGTGTGTGGGTTCTTTTAACTCACTTGACAAAGAGATTGAGAGACTGGGCCTCTGGTTTAAGTCCTTACTGTATCTGAGAAGAGGCGAAAGTCTAACCATGCACTTGTGGATGTTAGCGCAAAGGCAGCACTTTCTCCTCAATTATTTTAAGACCTTGAGTGTTGGTCTGACCAAGAATAGAACCCGAGACCTCACTCAAAGCATCAAATCAGGGACGTGTCATGCTATTGTTTTGTTTACAATTCTGATTGGCTCTTAGCCCAGAGTTTAATTCAGTGAGTGACACTTGATATCTTTCGAGTGAGGTTCAGAAGATTAGAATTTGAAACTGAAATTTGTGAATCAAAATGTTTACGAACTACTACTAACATTGGAGATTGCTCATAATTTGTGCAAAATGAAGGTGTATGGGCCAAGTGTGGATGTGCAATAATGAAGCCAAAACCAATTGTAGATTTGGGCATCATCAGTTTTGCTATTTTACCTGTTAAGATATCTATTATTGATAAAGGCGACAAGAATACTACCATGATCTCCCAGCCTAGAGCCTTACCATCAGTTGCAGTAAGTAGTACTAAAGTCACACTCTTTCAATCAGGGAAAAGATACTTATGTACTGTATGGTGCAAATTAATATTATCAGAACCTAAAACTTAAGACCTAACTGTATGTTTAATAATTAAACCTCAAGGTTGAATGGACTATGAGGCCTACAACCCAAGAGGTTGTAGGCTATTCAAATTTGTAGTCTATAAGGTTGAGAGTTCTAACTGTTCTTACTTAAACATACTAATTGGTCAAAATAGGGAATTAAAAACTAAATTATTGATGAATTTCTTGAATATTATGGCAAAACTAGAATAGCATTCAGAGAGTTGAGACCTCTGGCAAGCATTATTAAGTGATCCCCACGCAACAAAGACAGGACACATACTGTACTATAAGTATGGTCTTATTCTACCAGGGTCACAGCCATTGGTACAGTATACACTAGAAGAGAAAACTAAATGCGGTAGAGCTGTGTTGATGTTTCTAAAGTAGCAATTTAGTAATAAATATGTAAATTATATACCATATAAAAGAAAGAATACTTATTGAGGTTTTGGACGTTAGTCCTTTGTTGGAGTAAAGGAGAAAGAGCTAATGATGGAAATATTTTTTTGGTAAGTATTCTTTCTCTTATAGTATACAGTACGTATAATTTACATAAATTTTACCAAATAGTATACACTAGCGTTAGCATTCAGTAAATGTGCAGTGGCAAATCCAGAAATTCTAGAAGGGGGGGTGAAAATCTTAGTGGGGGGGGGGTGAATAATACAAACAATTTGGCAGAGACTTTTGGAGAAGAAGGGTGGCAAATTCAAAGAATGTACCTAAAAATTTATTCAATTCTTCCATGTTACACTTCTAACAACATCTGAAAAACTCATCAAAATCTGTCTCTAACTTTTTGAGTTATGTTGCTAACAAACAAACAAACAAACAAACAAACAAACCAACCAACCAACCCTAGCAACAACATAACCTCCTTGGTGGGGGTAACCATGCTCATTAATGTTTTTCTCGGCCATCTTTTTCTTTACTTGCAGGCTATCACAAATAGACCTGAATTACAGTAGCCAACAAGATCGCAAGAGGCATTTTAAACCATCAGACTGTCTATTGCACAGTATATATGCATACCTGTATGTAAATGAAAAACAAAATTCAAAAAATGTATATTTAGTATGTACCTGTTAGTGACTTTATTTCTTCAGCTTCAGGCTCAAAGTATAAAGAATAATTTTCAGATGTATCAAGAACAGCCAGCCCCTCTGGTGTATCAATAACTACTAGTTGTTCATCATCTGAGCGATCAAAATTGTTACCATCATCTGCATCCTGAGAATGCTCCTCATGTTCAGCAGATACCCCTTGTTGTTCTTGCTGGTCTTTGTTTAAAATAAAAAACTGAATATAAAATGATTATATATATAAAATCACATAAATGGGAGCCCTATGTACTGTATACTCTTTTACCTTTGTCACACTAAACGAGATTTTAAAAACATATTACCTTGCCATCCATCCTGACCAGTTAAAATAAACAAACGAGAAACTAAAAAATAATACAATCTGACCGTTTAACATTTGAGGATCGAAAAATAAAACAATTGGCAATTCATATGATTGTTGGGTTTCATCAACAGTATAAACTATTATGCTACCTTAAAAGAAGCTGAAAACTTGGTTTCCAGGTAAAACGGTGGCGTTGACATTTTTCACCCAAACTAGAGTATGCATTCAAACTTGGTTTGAATCCGTTTCAAACCCAGTTTCAATGATCAGTGACCGGCAAATTTCAATAAAGTTATGCGCATCGTCTGTTTTTACCCAAACGGTATTCAAACACTGAGAAAAACAGAAAAAAATATCGTATAAAAATATAACATCAGTCCTCAAAACTTACTTCCTTTCCTTTAAATTTCCTTATTCAAAGTTCACGCGAATTAAATTAATAATTAAAATGAAGCTCAAAAACTTGACGCCGCGTACACTAGACTATATGCAACAAAAAAAAACATGTTCATAGAAAATCTTCATAGAGATCATACGATATGAGAGTTTTTGAGCCGAAACAAAATTTGTATTGGTCTTGAGAAAAAAAAAAAATTAATAATGCTGTACAGTTTATTACTCTTACCCGAAAAAAATTTTAAATGCTGTTCTTTTGTGTCCTCCACGTCCTGTTTTTCGGCCATTTTCATTTTGTTGATTCATCACATATGTCATTTCGAAGGTTAGGACTTACTAAGACAACGTTTTTCATTGGTCGAGATACAATCATCCAATCGGCGATCAGATTAGATAGGTATCAACAAAGACGAGGGCAGCGGTTTTTCCAAATAGATGTAATGTATGAGGGAAGTTAATTTTCCTATAAAAACCAACTATAGCTGATTCATCAAAGACCTTGCAAGATCATGAACTTAATATATTTGTTAACTAAAAAGAAAATATAATTTTTAAGAATGGGAAATTTAGCTACAGCACAAGTGAATACGGCCCAGCTGCAAGGTGGTTGCCGCGAACTCGATTTGAGTCGAAAGTTAACATATGAACAGTATCAAGAGGTATGTGAACATGGTAATGTTTTGGTATCCTGAAGGTAATTTTTATGATGATACATTTCTCCTTTAATACTCTGTGTGTGTTTGCTATTTGGTAAAGTTTATTTGATTTTTTTTGGGTTAGCGGTTTTCCAAACATAAATTAAATCTAAAATTATATTATAGTATATAGTTTTGTACGTATCAATCAAACAATGCAGTTGATATTAAGAACATGCAGAAGAAAACTCTGATCAGTCGATCAAAATTTTTTATATCATTTAGATAAGAAAATGTTTTAAATGTATAAAAAGTAAATATTTTGTGTTACAGTTCAGAGATGTGTGTTTGGTTGGTTGGATTTGTCGAGTATTGGCCGTTCAAGTCGTCCGAGACGTTAAAGTCGCCTTAATACGACTTTAACGTCTAGTATAAAAACAATAAATAATGCGGACAACTTTAACGGCTGACGACTTTAATGTCTTCTGTTAAGTTCGTCCCAACAACACACTTAATAGACGACTTTAACGTCTCAGACGTTCAAGTCGTCTGGTATAAAGATGGGACATCGCAAACTAGGTGCATTTATGCTTTACCTCGTGTCCAGTGTCTTCTGAGAGTACAGCCTAGTCCTTTTGTTAGAAAAATTTTCTCCTCCTTTGGGAGGATCCATATCAGGATTTCTGATCGGTAGCGTTCCTTTCAACAGAATCCATTTTCAGATCCGTGATCCAATGAATCCACTCTGGACAAGGATTCATCAGATCACTGATCTGACTGATCTGCCAATGGATCATTAGATCAGTGGTCTGTTGCGTTCCTTTGCATAAAAGATCAGAAATTAATCACTGTGTACAGCGGGTTTTGCTCTAAATTGAATAAGGTCTTGGATTCAAATGAACGTGGGTACTGTAAGTGGAAATATTTATTTTAGCGCTGATTCGGCCTATATTGGCTGAGATTCATCAAAAAATTTATGAAATAGCAGTGGACTTCAAATAGCAGCAATAGTTTACAAAGTCTTTTGATTTTAGAACGAAATTTCAATATAACTCTCCTGGACTTTCGTGGATGAAACCCCATGTTGGGATCTTTACTCATTACTGTTTTAAAAATGTTTTGTGATTATTAAAGCTCGGTGTTGTGATTTATATATTTGTCATAGCGACTTCTTGCTATTTTGCGCCTCCAGTCATGGTAACTGAACAGTGCACTACGTGTACAAAGCTCTGTTCCTTCGGTGCACCATGATCCAAGTGATCTTAGATCATTGATCCAGATCCGGATCACCCCAAAGGAACATTCCCTTAGTGAGTCCCGTCAGACGTTAAATGCGTCTAGACGACTTTACCGTCTCTAAAATTGGCCATTCTTCATGTATAATGGTGTGTGTTATAACAAACCTAACTTGTAACACATTTTGGGATAATTTCTGTGGATAATTTCCATATCAGGGTCTACTTATTTATGCATGCAGTTCAATGTCTATATCATAAGGATTGGACAATGGTTAGTTTGTATGATTAAATAAAGTAGATGTCAATATAGAAATTTTGCCAATTTCTGTACTGGGGTATACCTACAGTATTTATGCATGCATTTTCAACATGTACAACTTTAGAAGTTGGGGTCTGGAAAGGTTTAGTTAATATGATTAAATGTAACTTACAATAAATGCATGTAGTACACATGCCTCAGTATGGTGATTTTACCCACATGTCACCCAGTTGTTAAGTTGTGATGATCAAGCTAGGCTATTCCATTTAGTATCCACATCCCCACTTATGAATGAGGTAGTTTTTCACTTTTCTAAACCCTAGGAAATTCCTGTTATCAGCCGGGGTCTTCAGAAATGAATATGGATGAGGCTTTTTATTGCCAATGTTGGCATAACCCTTTAAAAAAGCAATTTCTTTGGGACAACCTTTACAGAGGTTGCAGAGCTCTTTTGTTTTGTTAGAGCTTAACATTCCAAAAACCTTTCCTATAATACTACTTACCTACAAGGCAGTGAAGAATTTTTAATGGGACTGCCTTCCCCTAGCTGGCCTACCAACCATAAATGAAGAGCCCCACCCTCCCTAATACAGTATAAAGTTCTGGCCGGATTACAGTTTACCAGTAGCAGGCAGAATAAATAAGCCTAGAGTTATCATAAAGTTTTCTGTAGCTGGAAGAAAGTTAAAGATAATCAAACATGCATGTACACAAAGATTAAAACAAATTGTGCACTACATACATATAAAGTGGTGAACAAAAATCAATGTTAGTGATTCAAAGAAGCTGTTATAATTGCAAAATTAAAGTTCTATTTTTTTGTCATTGTCAGGGCTCGTTATTTAATTTGTGAGCTTAAGCACCAGAACATTGTTTATTTTCACAACAAAGGTCTATTTTCCTTTTATTAGTAGACTGGATCAAAATTTCCACTTTTAAAAACAGTGTATGTATTGTAACAAGGATTGTAAGTTGTATGCAGAATAAAAAAGCTCCATAAATATATTTGAGGAGTCCATTTACCTGCGGATAGGCCGCACCTGCAAATAGGCCACACCCCAAACTTTCAATGCTTTTCATAAGAAAAAAAATAGTTAGGTCCAGTACCAGGATAACTAAAGCGAAGTTTGAAATCAACAACAGCTAATGTGTACCAAGTCAAATTTATTTCTACATGAACGGTTGTACCGGCATATACTGTAGGCTGCATCCCTAATTTCGGTTCCATTTTTCTGGGAAAAAGTGTGGCTTATCAGGGGTAAATACAAATGTACAGTACATGGCCAGTAATAGACAAACTTTAAGTTGTAACATTGATGAACACATACAACAAGACAGCTTACAGTAGTTCTGGGTACCCTCTGTGACAAAAAAAATGCCTAGTGTGTAAATATACTCCAGAGATCGAGGTTTAATATTGAATTGATGTAAGTTGGACAACTTGAGCATAAATGTACATAATACAACCCCTAACAGAACATGTACTAAACACAAATGTCTCTTTTTTAGCATGTCAAATTTGAAAGCCCAGATGCCCTGAAAGAGCTACCTCAAGAGTTGTTAAATATTTCAATGGTCTCATTTTACGAGAAGCTTGATGTCACTTTTAATAGTATTTCATTAATTCCACCAGAGTTCTCTGTTTACCTTCCTCATCTAAGCTATATTGACTTCAGTCACAACAAAATTGCATTTTTGCCAGAATCATTTGGTTACCTTTTTCACTTGAAAACATTGATAATAAATAATAATAGATTGAGGGATCTTCCAGCTACTTTCTGCTGGTTAATTCGTCTAGAAAAGGCCGATTTATCACACAATTACCTACATCAGCTGCCTGAGAATTTGGGGCTCATGGAGTGTTTGCAGTATTTAAATGTCAGTTACAATGAACTTGAATCTCTTCCTTTGTCAATCGGCAAATCAAAAGCAATAAAACTTGTTCTTGCCATTTTCAACAAATGTAAGAACCCGCCTCAACAAATTTGTAATCAGGGATCAGATTCAGTTTTGGCATTTCTTAGAAAACAAAATCCAAAGGAACTGAAGAAAAAAATTCTATCACAAAATGAATTTCCCCGTATTAGGGGTGGAGCATTGGAATCATCACCGTCTAATCCTCATACTGCAAGAGCACATTACATTCAAACGCAAACCAATAACTTAAGTAACACTTTACGAACTCCTCTGAGGCCTCCTGTAGATGCTACAAATTTACCTCCAGATGAACTTGTGAATAAAGTTGTTGGCTGTTTGTATGGAGCTGCTATCTCCGATGCAATTGGACTTTGTACTGAATTTATGATTCCAGACGAATGCAACTTTTATTATGAGAAAGGCCAGTTATCATATGACACAATGGTGAAAGACAGACATAGAACAAAATGGATACCAGGAGACTGGACTGACTCCTTTGACCAAATGGTGAGCAAGTAAATTATGATTTTGACATAAATATGTTTACTTTAACGTAAGATAGACAACATGTTTATTAATCCTGTAAATTTTTTGAAGGTGAATGTATAAAAACTAAAATTTTAATAAGAATTAACCATTGATTTAATGGTGTAATTATACGGTAGGGTGATATTATGATCAGTTTATAATTTGTAATTGTTTGTTGTACAGCCTTAATAATTCTATCTATAAATTATGATTTAAAATCAAAGAAAAGAGGAGTCTGGTAAGTCATCAATGTCCCCTGTTTGATGTTGTTCTTCATTTGCATTAGACACATCCTCAAAATCACCAGTGGCTGCTCTCATTTCTTGCTCACTGACATTAATTGTCAATATAAATTCCAATTTGTAACTCATTTTTTGTGGTTCAATGCTTTCCAAATAATGCCACATTTGTTCACATATTTTGATAGAATGCAACGACAAGCATAAGTGTAACGAGTACTTAGACTTATGATGAGAAGTGGTTGCTAACTGAGCCCAGAGTCTTGTGTCAATTCAGTATAAACATGCTTGTTGCCAAGATGAGATGATAAAACAATCTTGCCTATGAATATTTAGTACAAAAACTAAAATTGCAGTGACGAAAGATTTTTAAAGTTTGTTGGAAGAATTGGAAACTCTGATTTCATCTACATGTTGGATAATTTGCAAGTCGTCAGGCTGGACAACAAATCATTGTTTCTTTGTTGTCGGAGCGAATTTACAGTATGGTCGTCTCAGGCAACTGGATGACTTCGAATTTGATACCCTGGTGTTTAGTAGAGTATCCAGAACAAATTAATATAAAAGATTAAGCAGTAATTCTTAAAAGATATTCAAGGTTATCTGTTAAAGATCAGCTGATAAAGCTTTTATACCAAAATTATTATAATCTCCATTGTCTCTATCAATAACATTTTTGCATCTTCTAAAAATATATTTTTTTAAAAAGATGATTATGTCCTTTTTCTGTTGGATTTCATTACATTTTTATAGGTTCTTCTGTTACAAAATATCTTGCATTGGGCTGGTGTCATAGATGAATTGGAGTTTGCAAAAGGTCTGGCAAACTGGTGTAAGTTTGGTTTTCCAGAACTGGGAGACAGTGTTGGTCGAGGGATTAGAGGTGTACTGGCAAAGGTACTTTTTTGATTAACTGTTACAATCACATATTAAGGTAATGTAAATTCCTTGTTACCGATACCTCATGATATTGGCTCAATTTTTTTTACGAAGTTACACAGCTTTATTCTGTACAGGATAGTCAGTCTTGTTGTACGGCTGCAAAACCTGGTTACTCTCCTCCACTCTTGAGAGATGAGTCGACAGGACCTACACCTGGATACTCTGTGCTGACCTGGATATCAGTTAGCAGAGCTGTATTCCTAACGAGGTTCTAGTTGGCTCCCTGCCACGAGTCTCTGACAAGATTGCAAGGAGATGCCATGGACTTGCTGAACACTGCTTCAGGCATTCTACACTGTGGGTGTAGTTTGACATGTGATCTTATCCTGTGGGAGCCTCAGCATGGATGCAGAAACAGGTTGCCCCCCTTCCCCATCAACCATTGTTGACACCCTGAGGAGTGATGTGGGAAAACTGCTCAGAGACCGATATTGAGATGAGAAATCTCACCCCATTTACAATGGCCAGGACTCGATCCTGTGTTGTAGAGGTGACAGGCACTACTAATTAACTACTATGCCAACCTGACTCATCTGTGTTTATTTGTTTGTCTAATAATGTTGTTTTCATTAGGTTGTTTATGAGCCAGAGTTTTTGAGAGACCCTCATGGTGCAGCCAAAAAAGTTTGGGAAACATATGAATCACCATCAAATGGTGCTGTGATGAGGACAGCAATTCTTGGATTAGTGAGATTCCATGACCTGAATGAAGTGGCAACCAATGCAGTAAGGATTTGCAAGACAACACATCATGATCCCAGGTTAACAAGAAAAGTTCTTAATAATATTAATAATAATAATAATAATAATAATAATAATAATAATAATTTATATTATTATAATAATTATTATTATAAAAATAGTAATAAGTAACTATAATCAATAATGATGATAATTAAACCATTCCAATAAAAATGTATATATAGTACAACGGTTATCAAATATCAAAGTATCTTCCTTAAACTGTCCATTAAAAACTAAGAAAAGTTAAAAAGTTAAAAATGTCTAAGTCAAGAGATTCCAGCTCGTTCCATGTCAATCTCGAAATCATTTATTTACTTGAGCATGTGAATCAGTTATTTTCCAACTTGCTAATCGTGAGCCTCTGGGACGTGGTAACGCGTTTCTAAGGATAACAAAGGAAACATTTGCTCTAATCCATGATTTCATAGTTGCATAGTTCTCTTTCTTTTTTCGATAAGAGTTTAGCTACTCTAGTAGAAAAACGCTGGTAATTTTCAGCCATGGTAGTTAATACTAATGACGTGAATGTACCTTGTTCAACTTCAGTAATTATTGGCCCATTATTTCTCTTCTTTTCATTTCGTGAAAGTTGTATATGTGTTTTGGGGTGATGTTCTTTAAAGAGTCCGCATTTGGATGACAAACACTTATATTAAAAAAAGTTGGTTCTCTGTCTCTCCCAAATTTCACGACAATGCACATCAAGATGGATATCTGGCACTTTTTACTCGGGCTACCCTCGTAGGGGGCCCGAGTTTAGGTTTACCTTTTCGTCAATATATCTATCTTTCTATCTGTCACGTCGCGTTTGGGAAAATTACCCAGAAG
>JAOBRB020252160.1:0-11595 GCA_027575285.2 Zoanthus pulchellus | reverse complement strand
ACGTCGTTGAAGAACTTGTTCAGCGTTATCTCTGGTTCAGATTCCCAAATAAAGTCTGTATCAGGCAAAGAGCAAGCAGTGCCAAAAGGTCAACCTGCAGAAAGTGAAACTCGACAAGCAAAATTGGTATGTTACTGAAATACGAGGTATTACTTCTTGTACAGGACACAGAATTAAGCACGGCTTGTGATTGGCCGAGAAAAGGTCAGGATAACCATCATCTTTGCTTTGATTGGTTCAAACATCTGTGTCCTCTACATGAAATAGAGGCCGAAAATTATTAAGTCTAATTATATTATAAAATATTTTCTTTTTCAATGAAAATTATTTATTTTGTTAGATGTAGTACAACATTGGACAATTTTACAAAACATCAAATATGATTCATTTTAAACATAGACTCTAAATCTAATTCTATCAGTAGTACAGGGCTATTGTTTAATTATAATTATTAATACTACTTTTTTACCATATGATCGTAAAAGCACCAACGAAATTAAGCATTTCAGATATACGAAAATGTTTTTTAGACATGTTTCGACATTGTCACAATGCCATCTTCAGTAGAAAATGAAAAAAACCGTTACAAATTTCTAATACAAAAACCTAAAGTGATTGACAGCTACTTTTAATTTGATTGACTACTTTTTTACTTTTTTCAATATTAGTATTCTAGACTAGACTAAATTGTTAACTTGCAGAGCAGAGGAATTTACTTCATTGTTGAAATTTCATGGCTACTGTTAAACATTGGCCAAAGAGAAGAAAACGTTAGGTAGATTTAAAATTAAAAAAAAAGAATATTCAATCTCCTGATTAACATTCTTAGATTGAAATGTAAATACCAATTACCTAAAAAATTGCATGTAAAACAGAAAGTTTAGATGAAATGTTATAACCATTTAATAGAGTATTATTACTGTACTGTGTGTGTAGCATTAATGAAAACTAAATGCAATAAACCAAAAGATCTATACTAACAATAATAAGATAATTCATACATAGGCTGAACCAGCAAAAATCAAAATGAAAGAAATGCTTGACAAGGTTTGGAGCCAAGGTTAGTGATATCATCTTGTTTGAGCTTTAAGGTACGTTTACACTTAACGATTTGTCAGACCGATTGTTGGGCCAACGTATCGATGAAACTAGTCGACGATTCTAGTATGATGGTGAAAATAATTGCGTGATTGTGTGAGTAAGAGTTATTGTAAAGCAGCGGAAACTCACTACGCACGCGTAGAGACGCTTAGCAACAAAAATCTCATTAGCAACGAAGCCCGGTTCATACTAGAAAAAGATTTCCTAGGTTTCTTCACAAACCACAACTGATGAAAAGTAGAAATAAATCTGTATAGAAAACCAGATAATAAGAACAATAAAAGGAAAATAAAAGGAAAATAGAAATACTCGTTTATAAGGTACACTTTTTTTGGCTCTCCTGGTACTCAAATTTGTTTCATTTAAACTGATTTTGGCAATTTCTTTAACTTTCATCGATATCACTGCGATTTTCTTAATAAAGCAGCAAAATTACTTTACCTATTCCGAAATTATAATCTTGTTATTCGAGTAAACGTTTTTTTTGGTCATTTTTATTTAGCCGTTTGATTTTTTTTATTAACAGATATAGTCGGAACGATTTGCAAGAAATCTGTAGCACGAACACAGATTTTTACAAATCAGCCTGACAGATTGGATTTGAATCGGGATGTGAATCGAGCACCATTTACATTCTCCGACTTGCTCCTCCGATACGTCGGCGTGACAAATCGGCCACATAAATCGTTAAGTGTAAATGGACCTTAAGGTTTCAGAATATAATAGCACTGTATATCAAACATATTACATTTCCAAATACTGACGAACTGCTGAAGCTAAAACTAAGGAGAAAAGGAAAGAAACACAATGTAATTTATGCTAATTAATACCACAACTTACAAAGCATGGTCCTGGTATAAAATCTATTTTGTTTTAACTTGATGGATAATTCTGGCGAGTTTGAGAAATTGAAAGAAACCAATAAAACAACTGTAAGCATTCTTTATATTATTCATCTCTTTTAATGTAAAATTCATTATAGCATTTTTAGAAAGTGTATTTCTAATAGATAGTTAGGGACAATTGTAAACAATTTTTTTTATATTATATAATCATCACTGAAAATGTTGACGTTTAAAATCTAAATTAAAGGACACTTGAAAGTGCTGAAGAGCTTACGCTATATAAAAACAGCTTACAATTATCAATACACAACCAATTCGGGAAAAAATTCCGTATTGGGGCTTACTGTTGCTTAATTATACAAGCTAACACTTGACGGAACCCAACTTCTCCAATAATAGTTTAAATATTTTATATTACGTGATAAACTGCATGCATAAATAAGTTGGCTCCGATACGGAAATTATCCCCTTGGTTACACTGTGAACACGCAGTGCGTCCGTCGGACGGACAACTTTGCCGAGCTCTTGTTGGAATGATCTATATATATTACGACTTTATAGTAAATAAAAATCTAAATTGTTTAAATTGTCAGCGCCTGGAGCCTACTTTGTTATTAATCTAAAATTTAAGCCTTTTGGTCCACTTGTACATGTCATTGTTAAAGAAAAACTTTGATTAAATTTATCAGATGTAGGAGATCTTCAAGACGTCGAGCTTTCAAAGCTTGAAAATACAGAAACAGCTGAAAAGTCTGAGGTAAAATTTAGTAGACATGTTTGATTGTCACGTTTATATTTTCTGAGTGAGATTTATGCAACTGACATTTAAAAATGATTATGTTATTTACAAAGCTTACTTGTTGTTACCATGACAGTAAATAGCTTCTTTCGATTCATCATCGCAACAAATCTCTTGCATCCTTTTGAGTTTTGGAAATTTCACTACTTTCCAGAACCTATCCAGTGACCTTTCCTCACTTTCCACGGTCCATAGTAGTAGTGTTACTGTTATAGCAGGCCTGGTAACTAAGAAGGACTTCATACTCATGTACTTCGTGGCAGCCATTATTTATGGTAATATCACAATATTCTCGCGTAATTCTAAGCAATTTTTCGTGAATTTCGATAACCATGATCACGACCCTGAAAAATGAAATTCTAAAATTCCATAGCTTTCCACTTTTTCTCAAAATTTGGACGAGCTCTGCAATCCCACCCTCACTTTCTCATTTTAAGTAATAGTTTCCTGCAAATTACTCCATTATCAATTTCATAAAATAAAACTTTAACCACACAATAATAAATTGCAACCACTTGCGTCAAAGTTTAACCTCTTGTTGGAACGATTAGAAAACTAGAATATAATAAATCAAAAAGGGAACACTTCGTTAATATTTTCTAAATATTAGTTCAATTGTTAGTTGATGTTAAAAATTGTATCCCCTTTCGGCTTCCTCTTCTTTATTTATTTACGAATGTGATCCTTATTCTGAATAGACGAAACTAGTTTTTATATTGTAACGATAGATTTTTAATTATTAGCTTGAATTTTTAGTGTGTAAAGGTATTTTATCAACTGAGTTGAGCAACATAATGACTTCGTTAATAAAATTTAACAAAACACTACATTTCGGCTAGCCAAACCAAATATAAAATATAGCTATTTCTCATCAATTGCTTTTCCACAGCTAATAAAAAGTATTCAGGGTGCAGTTCCTGAAGATAAAATTGATGAGTCGAGTGCACAAGACGCCATTCAGAAAGGTATTATTATTTTTGAGTGCAACCACTTCCTTTTAGAATATAATATCACTCTGAAGTTAAAGTAACTTTTTATTTGTCAAGTTTTTCCTTTTTTTTTTTGATTAATTGATGTTAAAAATTGTATCCCCTTTCGGCTTCCTCTTCTTTATTTATTTTCGAATATGATCTTTGTACCAAAATGAACAAATACCGGCAGAGAATATGCAGGAAATAACGTCTCAGAAGGGTTTAAAACTCAAAATTACCCGGGGGAGCATGCTCTTGGAGTCCCCTAGCTTTCTCGCACCTGCGGCGCTCACTGTCGGCCGCATTCGGTGCCCAAAATCTTGCCCCATCCCCCTCCCCTCTCCTTCAATCAAAATTTGCTGCCGCCGTCTATGCTTTCTATTTCTTATCTCCCAGTCACTTTCTCTTTTTCCCTCTTCAACTTCTTTTTTAATGTTTTTCTCGCTTTCCTTTTAGTAAATTTTGTTTCCTTGTTGTTCTTGTTCTTGTTTTTTCAATGTCCTTTTTATGATCTTTATTCTTATGTGTCATTTTTTCAAAAAGACGTGGAGGAACTTCAAGGTTACGCTGGAGCCCTAACGGAGGTTGGGTATCTAAGTCCAGAACACCACAAAGCTATAGCAATCAAACTGGCTCGCGATCTCATGGACGACCTTCACGTACCTCAAAATAGAAGGGCGCCTTTGTTAGAAAAAGAAAAACGTTTCATTAGTGATGCAGAGCTGGCATTCGTTAGAAGTGAGTGTGTTTCTCTTTGATGGAGTTTATATTTTATTGATTTTATATATGATTACTTTATTTTGCAGTTTTTTTAGGAAACGTCTTTTTTTTGAAAAAACTTAAGTTTTTAGATTTGAACATCAATTTTAGGAGCCTACTAAATCATTTAATCAAAGCTGTCTCAGTGAAGCAAGTCATGGATACTGCGCACAAATAGAACTACAATTCACACTAAACGTAACATCTTCCACACACAGGACGTTTAAGATTCCTATCAAAAAGTGAAAGTGTGTATGCTTATCAAACAACATTTTTCTCTGCTTTTTACCGTGCCGACGCGAAGCGGCACGGTCTAGATCTGGGCTTTGAGGGCATGTATGTTTGAATGTATGTATGTATGTGTATCGTGCAGTTTTTGTTTTCACGCGGTCGCTGCGCTCTACAGAGCTACATGCAGCTTAAATGCAAGAAGACCAAAAGACATGCAGACACTGTGGGAGAGTCTAACCAGACACTTTGCGGCCCATAATAAAGCCGGCACGGTAAAGCCTTCCCAAGGCTCTAGTCTCAGTTGGCTTTAACATTTTTGAATATTAAATTTATATGCATGAATTAATATTAGCAAACAATTGAGCTTGAGCTCAAAATTGCTTAAACGGTAATATTAAAGGAGAGAAAGTTTCCTTCCTGGTAAACATTGTGGATCAATCCACTTTATTTTACAAACCAAGCACGCAAAGCCACGCTGAAGGTTCAATGGAATGAAAAAGTCAAAAAGGTATAAACCTCTTTCATAAATGGCGAACATTTAGATATTTTTTATTTGTCTTCATTTATATTAGCCCCACTAGCCTCGCTTGGGAAAGATATTCTTTCGAATTTTCTGCTTGAACACGAGGATAGTAAGGCTAATTTGTATGAAGACAAAAGATTACTAAATAGTCGACATTGAAAGAGGTCTATAGATTTTGTTGTATTGGTGTCCCATTTAGAGTCAACAAATCTAATCTCTTTTTTTAAGTGTTAATCCAAATCCATATCAAGTTCTTAACAAAAACAGTTTTTAAATTTTTTGAACCAATACAACGACAACAAGTTCCATGAAAGTAAATTTTATTCATTTACATTAGCATTAGTAATAATATTAGCATGAACGTTAGTATGTATTAGCATACTGAATTAGCTATGCATAACCAAAATTTTATGCGTCGTCAATTCATTGCTCGATAATTATCACAAACTTTGCTAAGTTTTTTTACAAGGCAACGAAGGCAGGGATAATATGCTTAACTGCTTTTATTGAAGTTTTTGTTTTGCATTAACAAAGAAAAAAACGACTACACACGAACCATAATATGTATACTTAATTCTTTGAGTCCCTGTTGAATTATTAAGTTCTCCCAACTTGAGCCCATACTTTTCATTGTCCAAGTTTGAGAGAATTTCATTTTTAATCTTCACTTGTTTTCTTTGTTTGATCAATTCTCATTTTCTTATTACCAAACATCTTATTTTGTATTTGTTATTTAAGGAGAAGTTGAGTGTTGATAACTGATTGGGAGTAAAAGGGTTATTAAATCCCTCTCATGAAACTGTAACGTCTCACAACATGGAACAGAAGGCCAACCTATATTGCTCACATCATTTATCTTGAGCTGCAATGCGATATGAGACACACACTTGCAGATCAATAAAAACGCACTTACTATCCAAAAAAATTTAAAGAATACAATGAAGACATCCTTGTAGACCAATCAAAATGCATGTACTATCCAAATTATGTAATAGGGACCTAACGCAATGAGGACAGGAACGTGAACGACGCCCTGCTCTGGAAAATCTCCTTTTTGAATTATTATATGTGTTTTTGCTTTGATTCATTTAGGATTTTGTTTCTTTCCTTTACGTTTTGTAAATAGAAAAACGATGAATGTTTCTAAGCTAAACAAATACAATGGATAAAATTGTTGATGTTACGTCTACGAAGTCTCAACAACTCCAAAAAAGGGCTTTTCATGATCACATTCTAATTTTACATTGACCGTGCTCCACTTGGTGCATTCCGACGTGCAGTTGTTGTATACTTTATTGGTTTCTGCCGTCGTTATTGGTGTTACCGTTCTCCTTGCGTAAGTTCCCTAATATTACCTATTCTTGGGTTCACACACTCCCAAGAGACACAAGAAAACTGAAGACAAAGCGGCCGGGTTGGTATCCTAAACTAACAAAATCATCAAAATTCTTTTGTTTAAGGGCACCAACATTGCCGCTATATGATGTAAGGTGAAAGCCACCAACAAACAAATGAATGTATTTAGTTAACTTATCTCATATTTTGTCGTTTTTCAATAGAGGTACGACTGCTTTTATTGTTATTTAATGGTTCACAAAAAGAGATGTTTTAATGCAAAAAGATAATTACTCTAAATAATTAAAACATATATTTTGGAAATTAAGTATAAAAGCAGCATTCTCATTCAGTACTGTATTTAATAACTCTTTTCTATGTTTAAGGCAAAATTGCCGACATTAAAGCCGAGATGACGAAATTCGCCGAACTGCATCCCAATGACAGGGAAATCGTGAAGATAGAAGCAATTAGAAGGCTGGAGGATGTAGTTGAAAAGTTGCCTCTTCAAAAGTCCGACATAGAGGCAGAAAGTTTACAGCTGAAAAAATCGAACATCATAAAGAAAATTGTAAATGCCACACAACGGCAAGAAATGCGAGAAAGAGTTCGACGAGCTTTAGCGGAGATAATCGCTGAGGAAATTGTTTGATTGTTCGTTAATATAAACTGTTAACAACAGTTGACAAAGAGCATTCAACTTGAAGCCACTACTTTCAGAACTCTCTCATATTACACGAGATAGTTTGATATTTTAAAAACTAAAGTACAAGCAAGCATGCATGACATCAATTGAAATTATATAAAACATTAGCAAAACGAGTCAAAGATTCACATTTAGGAAAAGTGAAACTTAATGTTCAAACTGAGAAAATGCTTCGGCTATAAATCAGAGGAGGGGGATTAAGGTTTGTTTATTAATGACCATTCTAATTCTATCACCCTCTCTTACTATCTTACGTAAAATGTTTAGCTGGAACTTTTCATTCCCTTTGGCAAAAAAAGAACTGGTCTTAAAACCAAAACATGGTGCGAAAGAAAGTCTAGATACCTTAGAAGATCATCAAAATATAGTAACAAGGCGATTACACAAACTAAGGCAATCCAGATATCTCTTTTTGCCACTAACAGACGTTTGGCTGATAACAATGAAATACTTGTGTGTTTTAGTTTTAATCCACTAATGGATTTCTAAACGAGATTACAATAGTCTTTTATGAATATCTTTTTAATAACAAAAGACGTGACCTTCAACTAAAAATATGAAGCAAGAATTAGACCGTGTCTCGTTTGATGAGACACTGTACAGGTTGAATTTAGAAATCTCAAATAAACTGTTTTTGAATTTTTTCCATCCTTCCTTTGCTTTTAACTAAAGTGCATTAGGTTTTGATGTCATAAAAGTTACTCACCTTCCCGATATTGCTTTGTGGTGTAGTACATGTAGAGCTCTAAAAATACGGGAAATCTGGCTGTTGTAGCTCTACATGTAAGTAAGATAATGTACGACACCACAATGCAAAATCGGGAAGGCGAGTGACTTTTATGACGTCAGAACCTAATTAGAACCTAGACTCCGAATTGCTTGTCTAAGACTTAGAATGAAACTGATATTATTTACTTCTGCACAAAGAAAGAGTACATCATTTGACGTTTGTGTAAGATTTTAGCACATGAAAGAAAAAGGATTTAAAAACTTACATATTTTAGCTTCCAGTTCGAGAGCTAGCATCCTTTTCTGCTAGTGTTCATGAGTTAAAAAGCAGTGAATGTTGTTTCTATTTAGTGAAGTTCACTTGCATACATATATTGAACAATTATTCCTCGAGCCCGAATGGGCTCTGAGTCAATAGCTTTTTCAAGGGATTTTCGGACTCAGAGGCCATGAGGGGGAGAGGAATAATTGTTTTAGTAAAATCCAACTAGTTGGTCAAAAAAATATCGAGGACAGAATATCTTTCGCTACTTTAAGCTAGACTCAAATTATATTTTTGCTTCAAAACATTACAAATACGGCCAGGCGTACTCACTAGACGAAACTTTGAAATCTTTTCCGTCTTTCTGCTTCATTACGGCAAAAAAAAACTTTCAGGAAGTCATTTCGTTCTTCTTCCTCATCTCTTCTATCGGAGTTTCAAACTTTGTTTGGCTTGAAATTATTTTGTTATAGATAGTCATATTAGTTTGTGAAAAAGACGATAAAAATATTAGTTGAAAAAGGAGTCAAATTTACTGTAACCGTTAAATATCCTCATTCCATTTTTAGTTGACGTCTTTGTAGAGATTTATGTAATAATGAGCTCAAATACTCTTCCGAGACTTCAGCAAAACACGATTCAGCTGCCATTGTTTTGGTTTACTAGGCCGCCACTTTTCGCTACTAGTAGGCTTTAACAAATAGTCTACTAATAGCTCAACCAATCAGAACGCAGCATTGATTATAGCCTATTAATTGGATTTTACTAAAATATATTTATCATCATTCATTCAATTTTGATATTTCGAAGTTTTTCAGATGGACATGTCTTGAAATGACTTTGTACATACATATAATTTATAAAGTAATTTAACATCAACAATTTTCGGACAAACATATTTCAAACAATGATTTATTTTTGGAAATAAAAAAAAAATTATAAATTGTCCGTTACTGTCCTTCAATTATAAGTGCTAAAATAATTCGGAAAACTAAAAATTTCCGGGCGGATTGTTATTTCGATAGTATATTTGTCCGAAACTAAATTCGTCCGAATATTTTTGATGTTTTGTAGTTGGGTTGAAAAAAAAATGTTGTAGTAGTAGGGCTGCATTGTAAACTGGTATAAAGATTATATTTGGATCTCGTATACGTAAGATTTATGAAGAACTAAATGAGCAGACTGTGTCGCGGGTCATTACCAAATTTTATGCAGCTTCTAAAAGGTTTCGCGCCGGTGTTGTCTCGGCACATGAACTATACCTTGTTGGGCTCGAGACAACACTGACGCCATAATGGCGTTTATGCAATTGCTAGTTGTTTCAAAGTGCGCAAATTCGAACTTTAAGCTACTTCCCCCGCCCATAAAATTAAAAAACCCCTCAAATTCTGATTTTTTTAATCTGCATTATAATTTATTTATATATTATTGCCATTTGTTGTTCTTGGATTTTCAAGTCAAGTCGTTATGCACTCACTCAGCCTCGTATCGATTTTGGGCTCATCCTAAGTGTAAGTACTGAACCTGCATTAACGTTTGTCCTTTTTTCTGACACTATCATGTTCGTTTTATCTATTGTTTCGACTACATAGTTTTCTTTATTTTATGTGTCATTGAGTCAAGGTCTTCACAGGTTTTTACCATTCCTGTATATACTTGATCGGGCGTGGTTTCCAACCACAAGGTCCCCAGTTCGAGTCCGGCACTTGGCCGAGATTTGAATATTTGTGTGACCTCCATTTCCGCTTAAGCCAACTCAGCTTTCCATCCTCCCGGGGTAGGTAAATAAGTACCAGCGTCTGCTGGAAGCTAACCTGCGATGGATTAATGTCCCGTCCAGGGGGAGTCAAAGACTGTTACCTCTTAACACTAAGGAGTCCGGAAAATTAATTAGCGCCGGCCCCATGATCCACTAGGCTTGTAAAGGACTTAGCTATATACTTGGATCAAATTTGGCATGAAGATTCGCTTCACCTGTCTCTTTCAACAACAATTGAATTTGACAACCTTTTCTTTCCAAATCTTTTTTAACCTTCTGAAAACAAAATAGAGTCATCTGGAACACAGCTTATAATTTGCCGGTCTGGACCCAGTTGTTCAAAGGCTGGTTAAGTTTAATCTTATAGGCTAAACAAAAAATTATATAGGAATATCTTCTTTAAGAAAAGATAAGCGGTTATTTAAGAATACTCTTTGGATTTTTCTAGAAAAGTCTTGTTAACCCTAAAATTACACCTAAAATCTCTCCTTGTGAAATTGGAAACACGGTCGTGTTTATATAGATAAATGAGCACCAACAAATCCGAGATTAGCCTAACATTAGTGATCATGAGTCAAGACTTTTACAAAAGATCTAGCTTAAATGTGGAGTCTAACAGGTATTTGAATCACCAAATCTGTTAAATATAAGGACTTTGGAGAAAAACGATTTCCCAATGCCGATCACCAATCCATCACGTCTTTCCTGCCTGAACCTTTGATCGAAAATATGCAAGGTGAAATAAGTTTGCAGTAAGAAAAACTTAGAAACGCATCCTTGACAGGAAAGAGGGACTTCAGGCAACCCTAGAGAAAATAAACCTGGAGAAGCCGTACTAGGGAAGATAACCTTGTATTACCTGCATCATCCGTCAGGGGAAGCAGTACATCATAAACAAGGTCTGGACGTAGATATTCTAGTTGCCAACAAGGAGGTATGTACTAGGCTCTCTCCGATGCTACCCAAAAGATTCAGAGGCGAAGACAACAGACCATACCAACAAAATCCACATGGACTCGAAATAGAAACGCTATTGCCCCCATCATAAAAAGTCTTTTGGGTTCGGAGGATAAAAAAGTGCCACGGTATGGGAAAAGAAAAATCTTTTATCCATATACAAGAGATAGCAGATATTACAAAAGGTCGATCTATCTCTACTCTATCCTCAAGGAATCGAGAACAGGTCTGCAACTAAAGAGATTCGCGAAGCAAACAATATCGAAATATGGAAAAGAAGCAAATAAAGGAGGAATGAAAGCAACTCGAAAAGATGCAAAGAGTAAACACGACAAGAAGCAAAAACTTGCTAATGTTGAACTGGCTCTTGGGGAAATTAACTAAGGCACTCGCTTTGGTACAAGGATCTTGACTTTATTTTGATGAGCTCCTAAGTTTTGTTCGTCCGAAGGGCGGACGGGTCAAAACTTACATTCTTTTGTTATGCTAGCAAAGCGGACTGAACTTCAACTAACTAAAATTAATTACAATATTCTTTTTATATACCAACTTTACAGTCTGTCTCATAGATGGTAACTAAATAAAAGTGTTTACTTAATCCTTGTGGTATTTTCTTGT
>JAOBRB020252076.1:0-11595 GCA_027575285.2 Zoanthus pulchellus | reverse complement strand
ATGTAGTATGGCTAATATTTTTACTCGTCCTGTGTATTTTGACTCGTAAAAATATCCAGCCATACTACATACTAAACGTTTAATAAGATATATGTATTGTATTGTATTGTGTTGTATTGTATTGTATTGTATTGTATTGTAAAAAGAGTTTATGGGCTAATTTCCCTGCTGGGGAATGCTTTTTTATCCATGCTGTATATTACTATATAAGGTAGCTTTTCGGTAAGGAATAGTGTGCTCTGAACCTGAACGTCATGAAACCCACCATTTATTTATTTTCTTTTTGTTTAACTCACCACTTTACTCACAGAATGATCCACTCGCTAGAGAGAAATTGCACAACTCAATGTTTTGTTTTATTGTGCTTTATTTTTATTCTATATAACAAAAACCTGGCGAAGCCGACGATCGCGGTAAGAACAAAATTGTTTATATTAAACAATATTTGTTTTAAAAAAAATAATAATTATAATAAAAAAAGTTCAGACCAGGCTTCAAACGTCGCCTGTTCACACGAAAACAAAAAGTTCTCCCATCGAGCTACGCTCAATATCCGATAGAACGCATTCCTTAATCGTAGATTACTATAACTTTTTATGTAATAAATGATTTTTACAGATTCTTTAAAGGAACTAAACTTGGGTATCTTGGGTATCTTCCGTTCACTTGTCAAACGCTCAGCTACTAAGCCACGAGAGCTGATGAACCGAGCGAGTTCACTTTATTGGGTCATGACACTCGACTGTATCACACAGTCACTGAAATAACATTAAGGACCTTTCGCAACTGAGCAAAGAACAACAGAGACTACAATAACTGCGTGTTGGAATGCGTTCAACTAAACTTGTGCACGCTAAAATTACAACGTAAAAAGACCTTTTTTGAGTTGTCGGGTCTTCGGGGACGTAACAGTAAAAACTTTCTCAGTATCTGTTCAGCTTCATGGAGAAACATTTAATCGTTTTTCTATTCATATTGCTGCTGTTTAAGGCAAATAGACACAACACTGACGACTCGAACAATGAAGTAAAAAGCGAACCAGAAAGGCTGGCTTTTCTGAGCCATCGTCATTCGCGTTTCGTCTTTGTATGCGTAAAATTCCTAATGTTTGTATGAAAACTGGGAAGCATTTTATTCTTTCTTCCAGAAGGCTACATAATATGTTCTCTATGGGCAAGAAAAGAAAAAGACAGTGGGTTCCCCGATTCTTACTTCTGGTGCAAATCTTAGTGCCAAAACAGCATTCTTTAGTTTTATCGTATTTATTAAAGCTTACATGTTTCAGAGTGAAGAGGCGAGGCGCCTCAAAACTTGTAAGTTTTATTAAATATGATGAAACTGAAGAATGTTGTTTGGGTAATAGGATTTATTTACTTCTTCTGCTAAACCCCCGTTCTGGTGCAAACCACAGATGCATTGCGGGCGGTGTGTTTGTTCATGTTGATAAGAACCCTGTTTTTCAACCATACGGTCCTGGTTTTGATTCCATACTTTACCAAGATCTGAACAATTGTGTGACTTTCTTTCTCGTCAAAGCGCTCTCAGTTCAAAGAAATGATGACTTATGGTAACAAACCGTACAAGAACTTATTGCAATGGACATAAAGAGACGACTATGCGGATAAATTGGACAAACACTGAGGGTAGAAGATGAAACATCGCCAAAGTAACACTAGAGTGGAATCCACAGAAAAAAACGAATAAGGGCGCCCCTCACAGAGCTGGCGGAGAACACGAATACAAGTGATAAAAGCGAAAAGCATCACTTACTTAGACGGAATGCAAGAAGTACAGGACGTGATGGAAAACACTAGTGGAAGAGCTATGTTCCACCTAGGAACTCAGAGGGTCAGAACAGAGAAAGATTTCTCAGTTTTTCATCTCTCTTATTTCGGTAAACAGAGAATCACCATTTCTGGGAGATAACCTGCGGTGTGTTAGTGTCGAGGGAGTGGGGGTGGGGGTGGGGAGTGGGTCATGTGACTCCTAATTAGCTTGTTGTTGTTAGCAACTTTTATCTCTAACCGTAATTGTTTAAAGGGCAGGATATAAAACTCATCAGCTAGTGAATAGAGCTCTTGATATTCCTAATGTCTCACTTTTCTTTCTGTAGGTTGTTCTTGCTGCAAACTCGCACCCGGCACTCAATGACGTCATGTTTAGTGAGTTAGACATTCTGGTTGAAGGAGTAGCGGAGATATGCCCTATTATTAGGTAGTATGACTATTTATTAGGTAATATGGCTTGTTTTAATTCAGCATTATCTTTAAAAATGGAGTCCTTGCTGTTATTGGTTAAGCATACTTTAAAATCTGTTCAACAATATTAATTTCAAGAGTTTCTTTGACTTGTGGCTTTATCAGCAGCTCAAACTTGATAATTCTTTGTTTATAGTTCACAACAAGCAATTTGTTTCGATCACAGAATTTCCTGTAGTCTGCCATCTTGAAATGTGACTTGTTAGCTTTACTCTTCATAGAAATAATAGGAACGAGTGAGTGGGGGGATCTGCCACTGCAACACAGCCACGTTAGTATTCAGTATGGCGGCCCGCAGAAAATTCGCTGATATATCAAATCAAGTAGCTTGGAGGGAACAATATACATCGAATTGTCATTTTAAAATGCCGATATAAAAATAAGTAAAAAAAACCCACTTATTTGAAATAAATATTGTTAGACTGCCGATTTTCGATTGTGACAGAAATTTGAACCCTTCATTGCTATTCTATCCTTCCTTCTTCAGTTTTAAATATTTTCTTATAACTTGGCAAAAGTCAGAACAGACGTTTCCCTGGAATCGAATTTCCGCATTTTGCATAAAGTATGCAGTGATTTAGCGAATCGAATAAAGACGACGCTGTTAAACGTAATCATCATCACCATCATCATCACAATTATGACCATCATCATCGTTGTCATCATCACCATTATCATCACCATCATCATCATCAACACCATCACAATCATCATTATCATCATCGTCATCAACATCATCACAATCATCATCACCATCATCATCATCACCACCACCATCGTCATCACCATTATCACCATCATCGTCAACATCATTTTATTTAGGTCATAATTTTCCTCTTTTTCAAGAAGTTACTGACTTTCCCTCTATAATTTTGTGCAACATTTCCATCTCTCTCAATTATTTGGATCCTCAAAGTTCGCACCAACTCCTTAACACTCCTCTATCATTCTTTTCCAACTCAACCTCGATTTTTATGTTCCTCTTCTATATAACTAACTGCCTTCTATCTCAAAATTCCATTCCTGTTTCACACACTCTTTATCACCTTTCTCAATTAATGACCCAACCATCTCAAACTTCCTTGCCCAACATTCATAATCTTTTCATCAACTTACTATTTTTAGATCTGCTGTTCAAGATGGTCGTTTGGTGCCGATGGAGTCGGGGTCAGGCTCTCCTTGTTTGGATTTGAGGTCGGTTAACCCTTTCAGTCCCAGTTGAATTATTAAGTTCTCCCAACTTGAGCCCATACTTTACATTGAACAAGTTTGAGAGAATTTCACTTGTAATCATCTGTACGGTTATTAACCCTTTCAGTCCCAGTTGAATTATTAAGTTCTCCCAACTTGAGCCCATACTTTACATTGAACAAGTTTGAGAGAATTTCACTTGTAATCATCTGTACGGTTATTAACCCTTTCAGTCCCAATTGAATTATTATGTTCTCCCAACTTGAGCCCATAGTTTTCATTGAACAAGTTTGAGAGAATTTCACTTGTAATCATCTGTACGGTTATTAACCCTTTCAGTCCCAGTTGAATTATTAAGTTCTCCCAACTCAAGACCATACTTTTCATTGAACAAGTTTGAGAAAATTTCACTTTTAATCATCAGTAGTTTGCTTTGTTTGATCAATTCTCATTTTCTCATTACCAAATGTCTTATTTTGTATTTGTAATGTAAGGAGAAATTGAGTGTTGATAACTGATTGGGAGTGAAAGGGTTAAACAATTAATAGCAATTTGTCGTATGTAGCGGTGCATATCTGTCTTCTGGTTTACATGGAAGGAAAAGAGAGGTAAAATCAAATGGCATGAAAAGTACAATTTTTAGAAGTTCAAAAAAAAAGCAGAATAGACCATTTCCGAGTTCCCTTAAGCCTCTGTTTCAATGCAAGGCTAAGTGCGAAGCCATTCTTATGAAAACGACTTCGATTTGCATTAAAAATGAAACTGAATGGAGAACTCATTTTCATATGAAAGGTTTCGCACTTAGACTTGTTTTTGAATCAGTGGCACAAGATAACTCCAATTGTTCTTTAGGGAGCTGGACGACCACAGAAACGTCAGAGAGCCCCCCAAATGATAAATTCGTAACGTCCGAGAGCCCCCAAATGATAAATTCCTAACGTCCGAGAGCCCCCAAATGATCAATTCATAATGTCCGAGAGTCCCCCAAACCATCAATTCCTTCGAAGAAAACCTCAAAAATAATTTTGAAAACTTGCTCATAACCACATTATGCAATTTCTAAGAAAACAATCAACATTATATTTATAGCTAGGAGTAAAATTTTTGTAGAAGTAATACCTGTGGAAATTCATGTTAAATTTTGTTCTAAACGTTAATTTCAAGTTGTTGTTAGCGCTCATTTAGTGACAGGCGTAATAGCTATCGTACGAAGGAGACTGGTACTAGTAGAACTAGACACATCAGAGTTTATTGCCGGGGGACAGTTTCCGACATACCAAAGAATTTATAAAACTAGACGTTTTCGATCTTAAAGATCATCTTCATATTTATTTATGTTAACAAGACCGAATTACAGTAATTTTATATGGAGAACTGAAATAAATCAATGTTTTTTAAAATTATATATTAGTATAATTTTAAAAAGTTGTTATTCAAGTAAACGACTCAGTCAAACTATCCGAAGAATTAAATTGAAATAAAATGTCCAGAGAATCCCTGAGTTAAAAACCCGTGACAGTTGTCAATGAAATAATGAAGCTTTCTAAATTTAACCCCTAAAAACCTCAGCAAACTTAATCATAAACAGAAAAGTCGTAAAGTTCATTCGCCTGTATCACGCGGCCGCCATATTGTCCCCGGATACTAAAAATGCTTTATATTAGCACCCGAATCCTCGCAGATGTAAAATGAGAACGAGTCGTCATGTTAGCCTAGCTGGTGAGATGCCCGTCCAGCGTGCTGGAGGCTCCTGGAGCAACCTGGGCCCAGTTGTTCAGAACCCGGTTACCACTAACCCAGGGTTAAATAGTTAACCCACGATCTTGTTTCTGCTCTTAGAAGGAGAGATTTTAGCTGTAATATTGGGATTAACAAGACTTTCCCTAGAAAAATCCAAACACTCTTCATAAATAACCGTTTACCTTTCTTAAAGAAGAAATTTTTGTTTGAATTTCTGCTTAATCCAGGGTTAAACTTAACCAGCCTTTGAACAACTGGGTCCAGGGTCTTAAAATAATTGAGGGGAAAGTGCTGCCTTTACTCTTACATCTGCAAATGGTTAGACTTTCATTTCTTCACGGGTAACGACGTTAAACCGTAGGCTTTCGGAGACTTACCCAGTATTATGTGTATATCTGTCATGTGAAGTTCTCCATCCACCATAGAGTGGTATGTGTGTGTATGTCTGTCATGTGAATGGTCTTCGTCCACCATAGAGTGGTATGTGTGTGTATTTTATGTGTGTGTATATTTGTAATGTGAAGGTCTCCGTCCACCATAGAGTGGTATGTGTGTGTATTTTATGTGTGTGTATATTTGTCATGTGAAGGTCTCCGTCCACCATAGAGTGGTATGTGTGTGTGTGTATGTCTGTCATGTGAAGGTCTCCGTCCACCATAGAGTGGTATGTGTGTGTATTTTATGTGTGTGTATGTCTGTCATGTGAAGGTCTCCATCCACCATAGAGTGGTATGTGTGTGTATTTTATGTGTGTGTATATCTGTCATGTGAAGGTCTCCGTCCACCATAGAGTGGTATGTGTGTGTATTTTATGTGTGTATGTCTGTCATGTGAAGGTCTCCGTCCACCATAGAGTGGTAAAGATGGTGTCCCCAAGACTTGACACCCATAAAACACTCAACCCGCCATATCATGTACACCCATTTTATTGGTAAAAATCAGGCACAAATAGTTGTTGTTTAGAAGGACTTCCTTAATGTGTTTTTCAGGAGGGTTGATTCCGAGTTAGCGAGAAAATGCCAACATGCAGATCTCGTGGTGATCGAGGGAATGGGCAGGTAACAACCTTTAGACTTTGCATTTATGTTGTTGCATGTTTGAGTCGTAATTGGCTGCTTGATGGTTTCAATAAAAGCTGAAGGTATCGCTACCAACGTAACACATGTTGATGGCTGATAATTGTTTTTGTCGGTACGAAATTCACCTTAACTGCTTTCTTTGTCATCTCTTCCTCCAAACTCTACCCTGCCTAGTTGGCGATTCGTTTTAGCTTTTCAAACTTAAAAATCCACGCATCAAAATAAATTCTTGGAAAATGTTGCTATTTTCAGTGACAATCAAAAAGGGCATCTGCTTTTAACCAAAACCAAGTCAAAATGTTTTTTCATCTCTGACATTGTACAACGCGTACAGTGTTTTTGTTAGGGTTGAGATAGCGGGTCCTTTACTCGGCTTTTTAATTATTTGTTTCGGCCATTTCACGCACAAGTTGTACTAAAACTCCTGTGAAGATGATAGTCAACCGAGTATGTTAACTTTGAAAAATAAATAAAACGTTGTATTATTTCTGTGCTCTGGATATTTCTTTGTTTGTGATAAATGTTGTGCACGTGCAGCTGATTTGGAGCTCGTGACCTCAGACGCTATGAAACAAAGCAAACGCATTTATCGATCGGCACTCCCAGAGTTTGTTATTGAATTAAAGTGCTGCAAAACCTGCAAGCCTCGCGAGAAAAGAAATGCGTATTTCCGTTAATGTTTTTCCCTGTGTTGTGTCACACAACCGCAATAAATACAGCTTGTTCCATCGCTACAGTTCAGTCTAGCATTTGCTGTCGAGAGAAAACATTTAAACAACAGTTCTTTCATCTTTGTTACATTTTTACTTGACATATCTACCCTGGTGGCCTTTGATATGTGATACATACTAAATGTTGCATGTTTCATTATATCAGCTAGTGTAAGAACAGAAAGTGTGCAAAAGTAGCCTAAAATGCACCCATTTGACCCTAGAATTTTCATGGGGGAAGCCCCTTCCTTCCCCCCTCTTGCGTGGCAAGGAAGGGCGGCGGCCCCTTTTACTTGGAAAAAGGACCCTGTTATTACAAATCTTAACAAAATCCCTGGCACAGAGCTAAAACCTACAGGCAAAATTGAACAATTCAAATTTAAGTTTATGAAATCGCGTGTTTTACCTACTGGATTTCATATCTTGAGAGCCTGAGTAAAGTCCCTTAATTCTCGTATGTACAAAATATGACTAGTATTAAAGGAAAGACCATCCCATGAATTGCGAAATCCCAAAGTTTGATGTTAAACGGAGGAACAGTTAAGGAAATAAAGCTGTTTTAAAATACAAGAATTACTAAAGAAGTGTATGGCGTCCGGACGCTATGTGAAGAATCGTCTACTGACCTGAAATTTGGTTGCTTTACAGCTAAATACCTGAATTTCAAAAACATGTCAGCGTTTTTGGAAATTGTAAAAAAATTTCTACCGAGGCCCATCCAAAGGCTGCACTGATCATAAAATGCAGACGGTTTCTTGAAATCTTCCAAAAGCTTAAAAAATGTTCGGAAATCTTCGGAAGATACTCTAATCACTCTTTTTATTGCTAGTTTTGAAAATTTTCTAAAAATCATTGTTTTGGAAACCGGTCCGAATACGCGCGTATAGAGGCTTTGCATGGTCACGTGACTCTGGAACACTTTCTAAAATATATTACGATTTGACCATAATCTGCTTTTAACCAGTATATTTTTGAAGAAAATGCTACCGTTACCTGGTTGTAAGAAACTGCATGCACAAAGTAATGTTTGTTCGTATGTAATGAGATATGCAAAAAATTTAGGACTCATTGGCATAATTTGGTTCTGCTGCCTTAATTTTCTGGGAAACTTACAAGCTGATGCTATGAATTATAAAGATTGTTCAACATAATGTGCTTTTTGAGTGTTTATGTTTAAAAGGCTAAAAAATTTAACTTTTTGCAAGATATTTTAGGATGAAATATGAAGCGGCCATGACAGTGGGCAGACGAATGCCTACTGTCATGGCCGCCTGTAAAAGCTTACTAGATTTTAGAGAATGGACAAAATGAACAAGTGGTTTTAAGGCACTTTCTTGATTAACCTTTTATAATTAGACATTTATAAAACAAAATCTATGAAGTTTGTTATTATTTTACAAATTATGAACCAAAATTCAAAATATGCAAATTAGTTGGTTTGTTTTTTGAATAACTCATCAAATCCGAGCAAAAATTATTTTCAGCTTGCAGTTACTAAAAATGAGGTATCGACAGCAGTCCCTTCTAAAAAATGCTGCAATAATGTCAAAATTTCAAGGAACGTTTCTGAGTCACGTGATCATGCAAAGCCTCTATACCGTCAACCGATAAGAATGCAGGAAATTTCAATGTCATATAATAATAGTTTGTTTTCCCATTTATTCACTGTTATTGTACTAGTTGCTTTACTGATTCCTTTTTTTTATATTTACAGGTGCATTCACACAAATTACGAAGCAAAGTTTAGTTGCGAGTCCCTCAAACTTGCCGTTATCAAAAACAGATGGCTAGCGAAACGTCTCGGGGGGGACATGTACAGTGTAGTATTCCGGTATGAAACACCCGCTGAGAATGTTATAGATGACGCTGAAAAATCCAACATGGACTAGGGGAAGATATACAGCTTAATCCCCTACCAAGCGATCTCCTGACTTGGGTTGCAGCAAACGTTCTGATTGAAAGAAGTGATTTATTTAAATTATTGAAGCGATTATATATATTTGACTGCAAAATGACTCGGAGAATCACAACATTCAACTAAATATAATTCTAATATAATAAAGGTTAAAAAACGAGTAAATTCTAACTGATGAAAAAATACGCATCAAAATTTTTATGCATTAATTTTTAGTAAAACCGTAATTTACCAAATTGCATTTTATAAATGTTTAGAATGATATATTCAGACAAATAATTTTATTATGATTTTATCGACAATTGCTTACAACAGAATTTCGTGATTCTTGCATTACCACAAATAATAGTAATAATAATAATAATAATAATAATATTAAATAGAGTTTTTATGAAAAGATATTTATTTTTATCATTGTACAAATTACCACTTTGAAATAAAAAATAGAATGATTTATCGTGTAGACTTGTTTTTTTCGGAGGTCGTATATTCCGGTGTACAAAAGGCATTTTGGGGTATTAAAATACTTTTTTTAAATCAGAATGATAAAAATTTATAGATTAGGAATACTTAACGACAACTCCCATAAATGGGCTATTCAGAGTCATATTAAAATCCTCTCTATTCTTATTAAGCAACCCAAGTTGTAGGAGAAAAACTAGTTTATTTTTAGTTTATTTATAATGTTTGGTAAACTTTGCCGCTAGGATCACCGATTACAAACTCATTCAGTCGCCCAAGTCGGGGATTTGAACACAGGTCTTATGCATTAATCAAATATCCAATTGACCACGAATCACTCTGCCTCCTTTCATGAATCACACATTAGAGTCGGACTTGGGTCAGAACCTAAATTCAAACACGTTGACGTGGCAGCTTGGATTGAAAAATCTTACTATTTATGAAGAGTTTAATAACGATACAGTAAAGATTTTGATGAAAGATTGTTATTGTTCATTCAATAGTGCTCGTTGTGTATTACTCCGTGTAGAGCCTAGAGGGCATAGAATTAAACAAAGTTTGTCGGTGGTTGTCCGAAATAAGGTTTTAGTGAGCTTTATCTTTCTTTTGATTGGTTCAAAAATCGTTTTCTTCTTTACGAAGTAAAACCCCGCTTCTTCAAGTTTATTAAATGTGGCCACGCAAAAGCCAAATTTCCGGCCTTGCTTTTTCCAAAGGCTAGCTTACTTTGCTACTTAGTTAAGATGCTGGGGATGGTTGGCGCAGTTGGTAAGATATATGCCTTCCGACCTCGAGGTCCCCAGTTCGATCCCCGGCCCTGCTGAAATCTAATCTGATTTCTTTCTAGTTCACTCTGCTTTCCATCATTCCGGGGTATGATAAGTGAATACCTCTGTCTTCTTGGTGCTAACCTACGATGAAACCTGTCGTACCAATCAGGATGAGTCGGACTTTCATCCCATTAACGGGCTTAGCACTACAGAAACCGGAGATACGCGCCGGCTTCTTGTTCATGGGCCACCGGTCGTACAGAACAGCAGACCTCTCTATGGAAAGGATTATGAATCCTATACAATACTGTTTTGATCTTCCACGAAAAAATTTTCATACGAAAATTGCATCTCAAATCAATCAATAATTACTTGGGTTAAAAATTCAACCCTAAGTGCTAAAAAATCGGCTTTTGGGCTTTTGGCCCAAAATTTAAGTTTTGTGATAATATGACTTAGTACTGCTATATTGCTATGTAATGGGAGCTTCACAAAAAAAGTGAGCGTCAATGAACTTAATTTGAGATAATTTCGTATGAAAAAAAGGTTATAGAGCCAAGCTTTATAAAACCTTTTTCTTGGGAGCACCTTCTCGACACACCCTCTTTGCACCAGATAAATCCTTTACGAGCCAAGTGGCCCACGAAGCCGGCGCTCATCTCCGGTTATTGTACATGCAGGTATAGCTCCCAACAGATGCTGTTACTTATTTTCCTACCCCGGAAGAATGGAAAGCTGATTTTGCTTAGACTGAAAAGAAGGTGACAAAAAAATATTAATTTGCTCCTGAAGCCTCCTTCAATTTTTGCCCTAACATGCAGCGGAAAAATCGTTTGTACTCCACAGCATCTTCGATATGCAACGCGTGTACAATTTGACTAAAAGCTGCTCTTATCACACGTTTCAGAAGCCTTGTTCCACTCCAAGTTACTCTTTCACGTCTCTTTACATTTGTTTCATCATCATTTCTAACATGTCTATCAAGAGAAGAAAACAAGCAAAGTTCTGTCTTTCGGGAGCACAGTTCATAGTTAACTGCCATACTTGTTTCCACAAGCAAGACGCGCAAAAACTGGGTACTAATTTAATGGCAGAAGTTGTTGTTGCATTGCTAAGTGGCGCGTGTAACGTGTGTTGCTATTAAAAAAGTTACGAAAGAAAATTCACTCGTGTAAAATGTCACGAAAACGCGATACGGTAATGCAAGTTGAGCGTCTAACATCGGCACTGCCTTTTAAGCGGAGAAGAATTTCGCACAAATATTCAAATCTCGGCAAAGCTGAGATCGACTTGTTAGCCCAGTTGATGAGGCGCAAGTCTGCAACTAGTGCGGGAGGCTCGGTTTCGATTCCCGGCCGGACCAACATTCAGGTCTAAAATAATCGAGAAGAAGGTGCTGCCTTTGCTCTAACATCTGCAGATGGTTAGACTTTCGCGTCTTCTCGGATAAGGACGTTAAACCGTAGGTCC
>JAOBRB020251967.1:12500-21404 GCA_027575285.2 Zoanthus pulchellus | reverse complement strand
ACACGGTACTCTACCTTGATATCGTCATAAATACAAACATTTTTATCACGTTAGAAACCAAACTAGAGGCAATATTGGCTTTTGTTCACTAAGGTTTCCAAGTGCCAAATGGATCTTTCTAAATCTGCAATTTGCCACTTCACTTAAACATTTTTAGTGGATTTGATGATTTACTAGTTGATTTACTAGATGATTGTACGCAATGACGTGACAGTGCGAATATACCATCGCTTTGAGAACTTTGCAGCGATTTTATTCTCTTGAATACTCGGGGACCCCTATTTTTCTTTCCGTAGATCACTTCCTTTTCTGATTTTGTCCATTTTAACAAAAAAACAAAAAAAATCTGTGCGTGAGAAGTTACAAATATTTCTCCTTTTATGTTTTCGTGCGACGGAAATTTTCTTTATTAGACTAATATGTATCGTTTTTCAAGGTCTATTTCACCTCAGAAAAGACATCAGCTGCAAAGGTTAATTTAGTTATATTAGTTATGTTGAATTGAGTACGTTTACCTGATCTAAATTTCACTAATGTAGCTTTTTGATTGCTGACAGTTGTAAGCTAAGATCGTCTTAAAATAACGCAATCTTCTAAAAGCGCACCTCATGATCTCGAAAACGAGCACGGTGACCCCCCATTTTTTTTGCCTTTTTGGCAAAAGTAGATCATTACCTTTCTGCGTGGCAAGTTTAAAAAAAATCTGTACGTGGGAACATTTTGGGCGCGAACGTCCTTAAATCTTGTCCCATTTACAATAAAATATCGATGTTGGGAAGTTTTGCCCAACAGTGACTGATAGCCATTCCCCTAACAATCAGGAATGAGTCAACCAAGCGTTTATTAAAACAAGCACTGCATCCCCATTATGTTGCTCAGTACTGAAAATATTTCCGCTTGTCTGCTATAACAGCTATAGAATTTGGGGGGCAAGTAATGCGCGAACGCCTTGCAACATACAGCTCCCTTAATCACAAGCCAGAACCACCGATTGAGGTATGTGTCAGCAAATTTATTTTCAATTCTGAATAGTTAAACTGATCTCCCTTGATATAATAATTATAAAGTTAGTGGTATAACATTTCAGTGTTACTTGTTTGGTCTGTAGTTGCATAATGTCCCCAGTGATCCCCGAGGAGCAGGAATGTGCGCCTTCGCCTCGCGAGACATCAAAAAGGGGGAAATCATTGCGAGTATGAGGGAGAAGTGATCTCCCTCCAAGAAGCCGACAGAAGGGAAAAATTATATGAAGCCGAGGGAAGGCCCTGCGCGTTAATGGTGATCGAAAGTGCGGGACACCATGTTGCGTAAGTGTTTAAAGTAAATGATAAAACATATATTTTTTCGTCGAGTAGCACCTTATGATTGGTAAGAAAATATCGCTGTACTTCTATCGTAGTTATCTCATAGAATAAAATACCTGCAATTTAAAACAGCCTAAATTTGCACCTTTCATCTACATCTCGTTACATTTATCAGGTGATGCCTCTGGGAAACGACAGCGTGAAATCCATAGATCATGAGTTTTGAGGAAAAGATCTTTGTATTTGACGATCTATCGTCCTGACATGATTACGAGAGCAGATTCATGGAAAAAAATAAATATGTCAAAAATTGTAATTGGCCAATTTTGAGGGCTGTACTCTACTGTGCGGCACGTTAAATTTAAAAGTGGTGGCTTTACTTCAACTAGTTTCTTTTCCCGTGCACCAGATTAACTAAAAAATAGTGAAACTATCAAACACACCCAGCTAGAGGTCCTTACTGTAAGTTGAGGATCGTTGTTTTTCGGCATTCCAACTCCGTTATAAGAGGTATGCATTTCATTGGCTAGGCCATTCATTTTTTAGACCTAAAAGTTCAAATCTTCTAAGTGCAAAGCAGTCAAAGTTATCAGTGCTTGTCCACGCTTTATTTTATCCATTGATTGAGTGCTAAAGTTACTTTCTGTCTCCTCCTAGGATCGATCCATATGAAGGCGAACCAACTCGTCAGTTAACGTGGGGTGCCACGCTAAATCACTCACGGAACAATGCTGTCATTGACAAAAACAGTGACAAGCCACGTCCTTTCTTTGTTGCTCTCCACGACGTAGCAGAGACCACTGAGCTACTGTGGGATTACAACGACCCAGACTGGATGTGTTATTCCAGCAGTCAGACTCTCCCTCAGACCACCTCATAAATCTGGTCCATCAACATCAAAATATAGAAATCCACTCTGCAACGAAGATAAAAATAGCATCTTAAAAAATAATAAAGCAAAATTAAACAAAGAGAAAAAGTCTTAATTGCAAACATCAAGCGCTGTTGTCAAAAAAAATCTTGGGACGCTAAAACCCCAATAACAGTAAACCCAAACTTAACGAGGCCAAACACTTTAAATACAGTCAAACTTTAACTGCAGTCAAGTCAAGGGACAATTGATTTACTTAAAATTGAAAACAAGCCAATTCTGCTACTGTCACAGACTTAAAGAAAAGCTACCCTCCCCACCCCTGTGCTTTGGTCAGACAACTAACAATCACCTACCCACACCACAGTGTATGTTCACTCTAATTGGTGATCAAAAGCAAACTATCATTGAAGCCTAGACTAGTCCAGGAAAAATTGCCAATCAAGACAAGCTACAGTGTTAAGTCTGACTTAAAAAGGCCAGAAACTCTAACAACTGCAGTTAAAGTCACAAAGCAGCAACCCCCCCAGCCCTGTGCTTTTGACACACAACTCACAGTTAGAACTGTCCCTGGGCTGTTTGGCAAAGCAGGCCTTGACGGCAAGCCCCCTCAATTTTGAGAGGCCACAATGGCTTGAACACGGGCTGCGAGCCGGTTGACCTTTGTATTTGTTTACATGGGCTCGGGACAGAGGTCGATCGGAGAAAAACCCGTCGATGATTTTCAACAGGACGTAACACCTGACTGCCAATAATTTCCGAAGAACAAATGAACAATTCGTTCAGTTAGAGGCGAGGCATTTTAGAACAACGATTTTTTTTTCCTTTCTGATGAAATGCGGGATTGTCATGCTTCCTTGACTCTCCTAGCGTGACATTTGCGGTTGTGGCGTGAAGAATTATTATGCGCCGCTAGATTTTCTCCCAACGCTGTCATTATAAAGCCTTATTGTCGTCTCAAAATCGAACTTAATTTTTTTTGAAATACAAAATATTTCTTTCACGAATAGAGGGTTTATTAGTGCCGTTTTTTTCTATGGCTTATTTACTGCTTTGCGTGTGATTTATGCCTGATTCCCTTCGCATTTCGTTATTATATTTTTGCACCTTTTTAAACGGCCCAGGGTTTGCCGTGAGATCTAATATGAAAAGGGTCTTAGTTTTCCGGGTCTTAGGTCTTAGGTCTTAGATTTCCGGATACCCCAATATTTTCGCTATTTTTGTCCTAGTAAAACATCAACAATTCGTTACTTTCCCTATTTAGTTTGGGTTTGTTTAGATTCTCCCTGTATAATAATTACTCAACCCCGTAGGATAATTGTTAAATATCGTTAGGACAGTAGCTGACTGAGATGAAATAGTCATTCAAAAAGATCAGTAATCTATAACAAAGCTTACTGAGGGTGTCAACTGTTGACATGCGTGTCATAAAAGGTTAAATTTTTGACCCGACAAGTGATATTTTCTCTTCCTTTGTGCAGAAACTTAATTCTTACATTAAGCTGCATTCAGTTTAAAATTTATACAACTGAATAACAGTGTGCTTTGGTTGTCGCGAGTTGCACAGCAGGTTCGTAAAGTCCTTTTCTCGGTCAGGGCTCAAAATACTTTCCGGAAAGTTGCCGGTCATCTTGGCCGGTCAAACAAATTTTGGCTCGGCCATCTCTTGTTTCTGACCAGTCAAAAATTTGAAAATAACAATTTTAACCTCATAACCTACAATAGTTTACAGTGCAATGCAATACAACCTAGAAAAATAAGAAAAATGTTAAGCAAAAACTATGGCTTCACACTTTTAGATAGTCATTGTAGTAGCCCTCAAGAGTATAATTAATAGTTCCGCATTAATCTTTCAACAGCTGATGGCCTCAAATCATGAAACTTGCGTCTGGACAACGAAAGACACTTCAAACCCGTACACCATAAACGGGTAGCCACTTTGAGAACAACAGTTTATCAATTTATCTGTAGCTAGACATATGGACGTAAGCTTACCTGCTTTCACCATCACACAAAAATGTCAGAAACGTGGGATCAAGCTTTCCTGGCGGTAAACGCTTAGCTGTAATCCGCCATTTCGCTCCAAACCTAAACATTCAAGCAAAGATAAATTCTGTGTATGAAAAGTTTTCACCAAAACCGGAGTTTATTTACCTCGCCCAGTGCTAATTTTCTCACAAACCGTGAAACGTGTTCTTCGCGAACGAACGGCAGCAATGAAAAATTTCCCGCTCGTCGCAATTGTCACGTGTTGACATTTTTATTTGTTTGGCGTCACGCCCGTCACGCAGCGTCTAATGCTAACTGTACAACCTTTCTAATTTGAGAATTCTGTACCATGCAATTTCCTAATAATGTTTCTATCAGTGTCTCTTAAAAACAAGATCAATTTAAGAACAGTTTCAGTAGTTTCAGGCTGACATCACCAAAAAATGAAACAGATCGTATACTAATCACTGTTTTAAAACGATAGACAATTTTTACGCAATACTGTATTTCAAAAAAGACTACACAAAAAAATGTACAATTCTGAAAACGTCTCGATATTTTGCAAGACAACAAGAGTATTACGAGAGTATTGGATCGGCTACTCATTTACAGCTGTATTTTAATATTCCATGTTCTTTTTTGAGGCTTTGCTTCGCAAACAACTCTCCTTTCTTTTCTTTCGTTACATGTTACGGTATTTTATTTTGTGTTGAATTCTCCAGTTGAAGATAAAGTAATTAAAGCGTTGCTGTTTTTAAACTCCCCAAACAGGAAACTGACTTTCATACACAAATTGTCATCACCTGATCACTGAACTGTCAGTAATAAAGAGGTCAAGTTTGTATAAATGTGCTCTTGGAGCCCAGATTTAGTGTCCGTTGGCCGAATTAGAGAGAGTCTGTATTATAGAGGCTTTCTTGTGAAAGGAAATGTGTGAGGATTCTGTCGGGAGATAGGAAACTGTACTTAATAGAGAGATATCCGTGGTGCAGAGGCTCCTTGAGGAGAGGTTCCACCGTATGTGACAATTTAATCTGATAAGAAGGCCAGTCCTTGAACAAGTTACGCAAAAGCTGAGGGGCGTGACACATGTGTGTTATCTTCTTGTGATTTGTGGTATTTTCTAGCAATAACACGATTTTGTTCTGGTCGCTCTATAAATGTAGAACTCATTGCTCACGTTCATAAATCGTTTTCTTGCAAGTCAAATAGGGGAAATGGCCTGGGCTTCTACTTTGTCAGACACACCACAGCCGTCGATTTCTAGTTCATGCGATCAGCGAGTTTGCAACTTAAATAAGCTAGTTTATCGCTTCAATGCAGAGACCCCTTGGAGATATTTCCGAGATGGAGTTCCTCTCGCAAGTTCAGTGGAAAGAGGACGGAAGAAAAGGGATCTTAAACTGAAGAAGATTTATGCTCGCAAACGGAAAAAGATCAATGCCAGAAAAAACAGACCCTATAAAGACACAGAGGCAATGTCTTTGTTATGTTCGTGTGATAAGGGTTGCTTGATGCGTCTCCCAGCTCATGAATGTCGACGAATGATACAGGATTTGAGAGCAGCTTTTTATCAAAAAAGTTACAACGAACAAAATTATGTTCTTCTAGGACTAATGGAAGTCAGAGTTTGTCCTACTGGGCGCAGAACGATTACTTACAAGGTACCAACGCTAGGAACAGTTTGCAGAGGGGCTTTTCAAATATGTTACGGATTTTCCCGTCGAAAACTCCAAGTTCTTCTAAAGAAATTAGAGGTGGATGGTGTCTCTATCCAACAAGACATGAGAGGAAGACACGGAAATAACGCAATGAGACTTTTGCCAGAAGCGAGGAGGGCTGTAACTGACTTCATTTGTTCCAAAAGGGCGACTGAATCTCACTACAGAAGATCAAGAACTCGAAAACGATACTTTGACTGTCGAACGTCTATGCGCAAGATGTGGAGAGAATTTGTTAAAGTAAACCCAAATCTAAAAACAAACCGTTCAAAGCTAAAAAATAAGGAACCTGTAATTAGTTTTTCCACCTTTAGAAACATGTTTAACGAGGACTTAGGAGACTTACTCAGCTTTAGAAAGGCCAGGATAGATACTTGTCAGTACTGTGATGAAATTCAGAACAAATTGCACATTATACGTTTAGAGGTTAAAAATGGTAATTTCAGTAAAGTCAATGAATTAGAGCGATTACAAAACGAACACAACGCTCACTGCCTTGAAAGTGAAAGAAGATTCGCTTGTATGAAATATGACATGGTTATCCTCTCGAAGAAAAACTGAATAGTTTCAATGGCTTTTTCTTTTGAACTCTGAGAACTCAGTGGAACAGATCAGCATTGATATTGTAAAGTAACGAAGATGGACAGTGTGATAAAAATTAAACAACTGGTTTGAAATATGACTTCTGTTTTCCTGATGTATGATTTAAATAGCATCGATCGTAGAAACCATAGTTAATAGAGGAGAATGGTTAGGAAACCCGTCAACTTTCTTTGTTGTAGGTTTTTGTTCACTTTTCTGGCTTTGACCGTGCGCAAAACACAATGGTTGTTTACTCCGTACTGAAGAACTAACCAATAGAAACGTGTTGGTTACGTAATTCATGCATAGTGTATGAGCGCAAAACAAAAGATTGTGCACGGTAGTGGACTTTCCAACCTAAATCTTGGCTGCTTTGTTTGCTCCTTTGATGTTTGCCGAGCTTCCTAACCATTCTCCTCTATTAACTATGTAGAAACCTATCGTCAGGCTCGGGACGGCTGTTTTCAAATGAATACAGTGGAACTCGGTAATACACACGCGAGCTCTCAGATAAAAACGTCACGGACATGTGTTTAATCGGTCAAATTGTGAGCCCGGCCCAAAATTAAACATTGGATATATTTCAAAGCTATTCTTGTTACAATCCCCCAAGGGTCTGTGTGATCAGACGAAACCGCACTAGTAGTAATTAAAGAAAAGAAAATAGATAGAATTGAATGTAGAATAGTCAAACACCCGAAGAAAGCATGTCACGCCAATTTGAAACTGTTTTTTTTTGTGTGTGTGATAACATCGAAATAACAAATAAAAATCTGTCATTATTTCAACAAGGTAATTAGCAAGCGGTTCACGATGTTTAAGAGTTTGTCAGCTCGGAAAACAGATTAATTAAGTGGGTGTCCATAGAGCGAGGTTCCACTGTACAAAAGGAGGATTGTGAGGGTAACGTTTCCAATTCAAGAAAATGCCGTCATGCCGAGAACCCACACGGGCCGGGCGGACCATGCTACAAATCCCTATAAATACTATTAGTTAATTCCTAAAAAAAATTCAAAGTTTGCAAGACATGTTTCAATCGACCATTGATGATCATTACCTAATTAAATTTCAACTTTTTGTACACCTTGTGGATTTTTAAGATTGCATTAAAGGGAAACAACTAAATCTGGGGAATCTTCAGTTGCAAGGCCAGATCTCGTATCAAGATTTTGAAATCTTCCAAATCCTAGAAACTCGTTTAGCCGAGTAGATTTGATCTTTAAGAACGATCACCGTGCGAAAGTACGACGGAACCTTCAAAAAATCATTTACATTAAATGAACTGTGATTAACCGTTTTTGCTGACTGTCCGTCTACCGGTACGGTATTTAATATGTCTAGCATTTGAGAAAATTGTCTTCGATGTTTATTTACAACATCCTTTAGATGAGATATCTTGATACCGACTGAAATCGAAACAAAATGTTATGTTTTTTTAGGTCTAAATTCTCGGTTTCTCTCGGTAGTTAGTTTCCCGGTGGGTCTAATTTTCAGGTCGCAGGTCGCGGGTTGCAGGTTATTGCTTCACCAATACAGATAGTATCCTAAACATTCATAAAAGCTCACGTTGGGCCTAAAAACGTTAGGCCTAATTAGGCCTAAGGTTAGCTTTTAAGAATGTTTAGGATACTTTCTGTACTGGTGAAACAATGACCTGCAACCCGCGACCTGCGACCTGCAAAATAGACCCGCCGTTAGTTTCCCGAGCAGTTAGTTGACCCGTTAAACATGGGCTGTAAAGTTATCGAAAACGGTGCGTTCAAATCCCCGAGAACACAAAGAAAGTAACGATAAAGTTAATGTTTCATAGTAGTTTAACTTTATTCACACAGTATACATAGACCTTAAGAAACCTACATTCAAAGTGATAACAAGCGAAAAAAAAAACCTATTAATATGCGTTTACTGTAGTTCACCGCCTTCATTTTCTTCACTTGTCGAACTTGGCAAGGATTCATAAAATCGAATAGCAGGTTGGGATAAGTACTTCTGGGCTAGTTTAACACAAGATCGTTTAACATCCTCGCGGATTGCCCTTCTTTCTCGTCTCACAGTAGTGAGAAGCTCTGGCCTAAGCTCCATGCATTGCTTTTTCTTTAGGAAGGAAATCTTCCTTGGAAACTGTCTCGAATCCATTTCAAATCTTACAAAGACATTGTCTGGATGATGTACCAATTGAAGGTCTCCGTTCTCGTCGACTGTTTCACCGTAACCGAAATTAAGCCAGGCGATGTTTTTAACTTCAAATCTTTCCTTCTCCAAGTCCTCATTTCGACTGACGTAACGCAATCGGAGGAAAGATTTATAGTCTTTTATCATATCCAAGGTAACCCACTTAACTGTCACGTTCGATAGCCCCTCGTGTTCTAAGACAGTTGCCCATTTCCTTGGAATGTCAATAATTTCGTGCCTTTGGAAAACATTTTGTATAGTTCCA
>JAOBRB020251967.1:0-7500 GCA_027575285.2 Zoanthus pulchellus | reverse complement strand
TTGGAAGACAGTTTTGGAGTAAATCTGTGTTTCAGGGGAACAGACTTTGTTAATCAGACATTTACATTCCTATAGAATTGATAAATTGTTAGCCTCTTTGATGACAATAAATTGTTGTTTCTTCTAACAGGGAATTCACCAAAAGAATGGACATAGATCTTCCTTTCTATTACTGGACTCTTAATGAGCGTTTTTCTGATGATCTTTACCCATCATTTGATGAAAGGCCTGAAATCGATGAGGAGGTAGATGCACGGAATCACCCTCTTCGCCTGCACAGATTACGGATCAATCAACGCGAAGATAGTTCTATATTTGTTGTAGGCAGAGCTCATCTTCCAGCTCGTCACAGGCAAACAATTAGGCAATCATTTCATAGGCCAGGGAATTACCTGGCACCACCCCCTAATCCTTGAGTGGGAGAAAGTGTTTGCTGTGGTGTTTGAAGATATTGTTTTTGCTGTAATAATTTTGTGTTATCAAATAGGCACTGCTCCTGTTGTGCAGGCTAGTGTATACTGTAATGGTGCAATGTTTGCAATAGAGTTTGTTTGCTAAGTGGTCCCAATTTGTGCACTTGCAGTACTTTCAATAAGCATTTACAGCAGACACAAGTGTCGGCTAGTTCCCTCAGAGAAGTGGGCTATTTAGTTGTGTACTCTACTCAAACCAGCCACATACTTGAAATTTTATTGAAACCCCTATTTTGTGATTAGAATTAAATTGGGTAATTGATAAAGGAAGGAAACTTAAATGTATAAATGTTGATGGATTTTAATCATAAAATACAACACAATGCTGTGTATTATAATTTATTGTACATAAATAATAAAACTCTGTACATTGCATCAGAATTATAAAGTTAAGTTGTATTGTATTTTTCATCTCCGTAAACAAAACTGCCAGTGGGTTCCACAAAGCTCTTCAAACAACTTTTGAAAAGGATTCGCTGTGAGCACAACATAGTCACTGAATCCTGGCGCGAGGTATCAAGATTGCATATGTTGGACGTTCGTAAGAGTTTTGTGACCACTGATCAAGGCATTAGATATTTTTAAAGTGCACCTAACCACAAAATTTGGTTTTTTGCTTCTTTGCAGCTGTTTGAAACATGTTGCGCCTTTTTGCCCCTTTTTAATTAATAATCATCTGTCCCACGACTGAGCTAGTAAGGGGCATGGGTCTATTCCTTGTTTGCATCGCATTTAGTCTTTGTAAACATGCATGCAAAGAAGCTTGCGATGCCAAACAAGGAATAGACCCATGCTCCTTACTAGCTCAGTTGTGGGACAGATGATGGCTTTGTAACTTTAACAAATTGTAAAAAGTCAACTTAGCTTTATTTTAAAAAGGTGCAGTGTCTTTCGAACAGGTGCAAAGATTTATTTAAGGAAAAAAATTTTGAGGTTAGGTGCACTTTCAGCAATGTGTTGTTCCAGAAAATGTTCATCTCCCCCATCCCATGGAGAGGTATTTGGTTTCAACCCCTCCCCCCTGACTATCCCTCCATTACTTTAGGGCCCCAATCCACCTTAGAATTTCTAGAGACCCTCTGTGGTGGGGGTGTGGAAATTTCCTGGAACTACACAAACAGTAATTCACCATATTAGTGTTGCTTTGCTGACAGTCTAAGTCTACACCAAGAAAAAACAAAGTGTGGACTGGACATACTGTTAACTTATTACATGGAGTAACCGAACACATGAAGAGGTAATTTTCCATTTGTTGGCAGGAAAATTTCTTAACAGTAAATGAATACAAATGTAGGAAACTTGCAAGTCATTTGAAAAGGATAAAAAGCAATAGAAAACAGAAATTTTCAACTATTTGAAAATGGTCTTTCAGGGCTTTTACTTTGGGCTGTAACCGCTGAGTATGTTTGATTGGCCCCATTGTTAGAGTAATTAGTGTTTGACTGCCAGAGCAACAACTTTGCAGCAGCCATAAAGTTCAAAGAAGCAGGTGAATCAAACCTTGAGATTAATTAAAGTCTACAAACAAAACATAATCTAGTGAATTATTTGACAGCAATGCAGAAGCTCCCCTGGATAGTTTCATTATATTTGTAGTTGTCCCTGTTTTTTGCCCATCTTCCTTTCTTTGAAATTGTCACTGTTGCAAAGTACTTAAAACTTGATATTGAAAAAACGTATTGATATTTTACTGAAAGAAGTGACATACTTGTTATTTCATTATTATTAATGGCCTTCGTAACTTTGAGAACTTTCACGCCAGGAATGTACCCAATTGGTTCCCAAGTATCACCAGGACAAGTATGCACTAATATAGCGTTTTCATCTCTTTTGTTCACCGGTTCTTTGCCAAGTCTGATTAAAATTGTCTCCTTGTTGATCATTTTATCTTTGCAGCTCTTCAGAGTTGCTCTGTTGGCGAGCATTCAGTGCTTTTAGGTGCGAACAACTCCTTGCTGCTTAAGCAGTGCTTAAGCCACTGGCATCAGTGAAGTCGTCATCGTCCTCTCCCTCTTCTTCTTCCTTGTTTTCTTCCTCTTCTTCGCAAGCGTTGTCTTCGTCTTCGTCTTCGTCAATATCCAATAAGGAGAGCTTCTAAATATTAATTTCGGAAATGGTTCTCGATTCATGATCGACAGAATTTTCCCATTAGAACTAGAATTCACGCAATTACAAGTCACCCGGCTCAGGTCAAGAGGAGGCATAACAGAATCAATTGGAGAAACGGACGACGGAATCTTTGCTTTTACTGCACAATGCGAGGCAGTCAAAGATAGATCTGTTATTGCAAAATCCCATATCAGCATCACCTCGCTATCATCATCGATTTCATCTGGGTGAATCTGCCAAAAAAAAAAAAATTATTCGTATTCAATTTGGTGAATCGGCGAAAATATCTCGCAGCATTGAAATCGAAATCAAGGACAGCAAATCATTACCTGGAAAATAACGCTGGAGATAATCTTGATTACACAATTATTGGAATTTGCTACCAAGAAGAGCCACTTTCTTTTTGATGGTAAATACTACGACCAAATCGATGGTGTTGCCATGGGTTCACCATTGGGCCCTGTCTTAGCCAACATTTTTATGTGTGCTTTTGAAGAAAAGTGGTTGCTGAACGCCAAAGTTAGTCCTTTATTTTGGAATCGTTACGTTGATGACACATTCACCATGTTCCACAACAAAGACAGTGCAAATGACTTTTTGCACTATTTGAACGGCTGTCATCGCAATATTAAATTCACCATTGAATTTGAACATAACAATGCAATTCCGTTTTTGGACATTCTTGTCACACGTAATCAAAACAACGCTTTCACGACATCCATCTACCGAAAGAAAACTTTCACAGGTCTCTACACGAAATGGGATTCCTTCACTCCACGAAAATACAAAATAAACCTCATCCGCTCCCTCACTTATCGCTACTACCGTCTTTGTTCATCTGGTTCCTTGCTACAATCTGCCCTCATTGATCTTCGAAAACTCCTTCTTCAGAACGGCTACCCACAAGGCATAATCAACTATCATATCAACGATGTTTTGAACAAAAACAGACATTATGCAACTACAGACCAAACAAGTAACACTGAAATGTTATACCACTAACTTTATAATTATTATATCAAGGGAGATCAGTTTAACTATTCAGAATTGAAAATAAATTTGCTGACACATACCTCAATCGGTGGTTCTGGCTTGTGATTAAGAGAGCTGTATGTTGCAAGGCGTTTGCGCATTACTTGCCCCCCAAATTCTATAGCTGGCTCTCTTCGCGGCCGTTGGAGCCGTATTCCGGAATAACCGCGGATTTTTGCTGCTTGGACGGCGGGCTTCACGTCCCACAATCTATTTCTTGCCAGCTGCTCTAATTGATTTTTGAATTACTGAAAATAAAGAAACAGTATGAATCAAATGAGTGTGAGTACAAATCCATTTTGTAACACGAGTCGCACTTTTCATTGGAAGTAAATGACGCAATAAATCTGACTGTTTTTTTATGGGTTAACCATAGACAAACATTCATTATCAACCCACGTCCCTGAGGCAAGTTTTAGATTTCAAGAGCTTTACAAAATATGCTAGGCTGGCCTTACCAGCTGAATAGACAGAAGGGCATTATACAAACACTTTAGTCCGAGCACAGTGAACGCGCCTTACATCCTCAGGGGTACCTGATGAGTGTTTCTGCAAAGTGTGATATATAGTGAGGAACGTGTTAATTTTTCATCTCAATGTGAACTGAAATTATTTGTGATTTACAGCATGAGCTTTGGAAAACACAAGCTGATCCCAATTGGCTGCGCACCGGTGGCTCAGTTGGTTGAGCACCGGGCTGTCACGCGGGAGGTCGTGAGTTCAACTCCGGCTGGACCAACACTCAGGGTCTTTAAATAGCTGAGGAGAAAGTGCTGCCTTTGTAATTACATCTGCAAATGGTTAGACTCTCTAGTCTTCTCGGATAAGGACGATAGGCCGGAGGTCCCGCCTCACAACCCTTCAATGTTCATAATCCTGTGGGACGTAAAAGAACCTGCACACGTGTCGCAAAGAGTAGGGCATCTAGTTCCCAGTGTTGTGGTCTGTCTTCTGTGATGATCATGGTTGGGAGGGTAAATGCTCGGAGATATTAGCTACACCAAGCTACTCTAAAAATCCGAGGGTAAATAAAGATGTATGCTGAATCCAGGTTTTACTGAACTATTTGGCGTCATTTTAGGCTACTGTGGTGTCAATATGAACCTGCTAATACTCATTAGTTCCTGCCTGTTATTAGATATTTCAATGGACTGTATTACGCTTTTTTAAATCCCCAATAAAGCCAGCTAATGGCCTCTTTCGGTGACGTGAATGTTTGGCTTTTAGTGGCTCGTAAACGTTATGAGCTAAATGAGTACAGTGAAAGTCTCAAAAGAGCCTCCATTAATATCAAAGGGACAAGGAACAAAATAAATAAATTGTGTTGTGCTTAAGGACTTGCCTTATCAAAAGCCTTTCTCTTCATGAGGTATTTTGTCTGACCATGCAGACTGTCGCCTTCAGTCCATATGGCCACGGCAGCACAATACGCCTCGAAAACTTCACTGGTTGAGACAAAGCTGTCCCTCGTTCCTTTGTGGACACCAAGGCTTACAAACCTTGCTAAAAAAGGGCATTTTGCGCCTCGTCTCTGTTTTAGCATCACTTGTCTAACGTTAGCAAAGCTCGACATCTTATCACGCGGCTGAATGCCCTGAGTAAACTCAAAATGTCTACTGCCTCTAAAGAGCATGGGAATTTTCCACTAATTAATGTAACAAAATTTTCCCACGGTAGAAAAAGGAACATATCACAAAAACAGGCAATTTTTAATTACCGTTTTAAACGTTTTCGTGAGTATTTTTGGAAGAATTCAGTGGTAGTTTTCAGGGAAAAGACTTTAATGCAGGGAAAGTCGTTATCTAAAAACATCAAACAGATCACACTACGGGTGGATTCTTCAGATCAAATTTTTGCATGAGATTCACTGTTTGAGCGTTTTTTTAAAAGGAAAGGATTCCAAAAAGGTATTTTTCACGAGCGTTTTTTGGTACAAAAATGGTGCACAACAGTTATCGTACGTGAAATTCTCACTGAACCGTCTTATTCTTGCCATTTTACGGAAACATTTACGCGAAAAGCTACTTTACAGAAATTGAAAGCACCTTTCCTACAGCTAAAATACCGTTGACAGTCGTGGACTTGTAATTTAGCCGGCACGGTTTTTTTTAATCACCTGTTTTGATCGATCGCAAAACTATTTCTTTTCTTGTAATGTATTTCTAACTAAATGGACCCGTAGTACTCCTTATAGTTGGATATATGCAGATGATACAGTGATGACTGGTGTCTTCTTGTTAGTGCTGAAATCTTTCTGAAAGATTACACACGTTCGCGCGTGCGTTGTCATGGAAAATAAACCCTTTTAGGATCCTCCGCTTTTTGATGAAGAATCCATACCTTTCAAGATCACAAATCCTTTTTCAGATTCTCCTTAAAAACACACCCCCCTAGAAAACTTATCGTTTATACAAATGAGCAAATGAAAATTGTCAATGACACTTGTCAAATATAAATTATCACAAACTGAGGGTTTATGGAATAGAATTGTTTCCTGTTTGTGAATGCCACTGCATTTTTCCTATCCCAGCAAACAATTCTCACGTTTTGAAATCCCGCCATGTGGAATATCCTGTTCGTTCTATGCCACTTCTCCACAACGGCAACGACCACTAAAGTGCGTCCCAACTGCCAGAGTAACCACTCGACAACGGCCAGTTAATCAAGGACAGTGTAAAAGAAATCCACTTTTTTATTGTAAAAGGTCATGTTGACTAGAGGAACGAAGTCAGAAATAAGCTACTCCAAGTTAGGGTTGCGAAAGACGAAGCTGATGCAAGATGATGAGCTTGTTTTTACCGCGATTCATTTTGTTAACATTTTTCCGACCACTAATTTTTGGTTTCTTTTATTGATATGTATTTTGATTTTGTTACATATTTCTATGCTACAATAAGCATCATCTTAAAATAAAAATACCTTTCCCGCCAGAACAGTCCTCACAACGGCCGCTTTCCCCTGTCCTCAACAGGGCCCGCGCAGCATGGTTTGGATTCGGGAACTGAAAGGCGAATTCATACCTGGGTCCGGGAACATGCTCCCCCGGAAACCTTTGATTTCTATTCTTCCGAAATTGCAATAATTGCAAGTTTTAGAGCTAAAAGAGCGATTCTTTCACAGCATAGAAACTGACATACATTTACATGTATTACATGACCCGATGTTTACACTCACTATTGTAGATTGAAATTCCCTCCACTGTGCCCTCCACTGTAGATAATACTGGCCGGTATTAACTATTAATCAAGTGAGGAATCCAACAATTTTACGTCAACCACTTCATCTCAGGGAAGTAAACAATGTATCAATCAGAATGGAAATAAACAAAACAGTATACCCCTGACGAAAGAAACTAAGGTGGTGGCTACTGTATAACACATTCTTTAAAGGTTCGGAAATTTGTCTTGTGTTTGTTACAATCGCTAGCACTGTCAATACGACAAAGTCTGTACGTTTTTTTACTAAATCACTTTTGCGTCATTGTCGAGCGCAGCCAAGTTTAGATTATTATTATTATTATTATTATTATTATTATTATTATTATTATTATTATTATTATTGTATTTTCTTACCACTCTTTTCGCCTGCTAGTTGAATGCATGTCTAATAAGCTAGTGATAATTTCATATGACTTTTTTTTCCTTTACGAACTTTAACTTTAAAGTCATACCAAGGACTCAATGACATTATTATAGCGTTAATATAACCGATACAAACTAAATGCACATTTCAGACTCACGCGGAGCCTGTACTGTGGTATCCGGAAAGCAGCTTTGAACGATCAGCTTGGTTCCTTCTGTTAACAGTGGAAATCGCGTTAACGAAGCTGGTATTTCTGCTAAAATACAAAAAACACATCTCCGTTATGTCAAAATAGTTAGAAGTC
>JAOBRB020251748.1:0-11598 GCA_027575285.2 Zoanthus pulchellus | reverse complement strand
CCACGCTGGCAACGTAGCCGGACAATGTTATGTAGATGGTAACTGTAGGGGTTCCCAGGGCGATATTTTTCTCTATTAATAAATTGAACACCGTAATATTTGGTACGCATATATGCTATTCTATGTTGACAAATGTAACTGGATGCGTTCGGTGTGTAAATCCATATAGAAAAAATTAAGAGAAAAATATCATATATATGCCCTCGGCGGGAATCGAACCCCACATTTTCGGTTACTAGTCCGACGTGTTAACCTTTACACCACAAGGATCAACCACGCTGGCAACGTGTGTTAACACGTCGGACTAGTAACCGAAGATGTGGGGTTCCATTCCCGCCGAGGGCATAAATATGATATTTTTCTCTTAATTCTTTCTATATGGATTTACACACTGAACGCATCCAGTTACATTTGTCAACATATAATACCATATATGCGTACCAAATATTACGGTGTTCAATTTATTAATAGAGAAAAATATCGCCCTGGGAACCCCTATACGTTGCCAGCGTGGTTGGTCTTTGTGGTGTAGTGGTTAACACGTCGGACTAGTAACCGAACATGTGGGGTTCGATTCCCGCCGAGGGCATAAATATGATATTTTTCTCTTAATTCTTTCTATATTAATTTTTTAAAGTGCTGTTTGCGCATTGCAAGTGTTGAATTGGTTGTCTTGTACAAGGTTTGCCTTTGAGCTCTGTTACCAGTTGTCACTATTTGACCGTCTACATACCTTGTTTAAAATCTTTGAATTTTATGAGGCTGTTCGCATTATATTTCTAATTTCTCTTTCTCTTTCTATATCTTGACCAATTTTAACGTGTTCCAGCTGAGCTTGTGGTCTTCTTCTTATATACTCTTCATATCTTGCCCCAGCTCTCATTGCTTCATACTCTGGTTAGGTTGTCCCATACTCTGCTTAGCTTGCTCCTTACTCTGGTTTTCGTGCTTCTGGTCTGCTTGCTCCATACTCTGGAAAAAAAACGTGTGTTTCATGCATTTTTTCTAAGATTATCTTTTATGTTACTCTTGAAGTTCTCATCAATTTTTACAATGTGTTACTGTACCCTTTTCTCAGCTATGGTGTAGCTATCTGCTAACACAAAACCACTCTTCACATTACAAAAACGTTTTATTAGATTAGCCCACTGTTAGACAAACAAATATTCTTAAGCTTTTGACCTAGTAACCTATCAAGTTAATATACTTATGCTTCAATCTTACAACAAACTACCTCCTGCAGTTTTTTATGATTACTTTATTTCATCCAGTCAAGTTCATAGTTATAACACAAAATTGGCCTTCAAGTGTTCTTATGCACTTCCAAGCATCCGAACTAATTACGGGAAATTTAATATTACTTTAAGGAAACATACAATACTTTTAAGTTTTTTAACAGACCTGTTGCGGCATTTACATATACTATTTTCAGTGTGGACAGAGTGAAACAATAATGGTAGTATTTAATTATAATCGAAACTAAAGATATATAATTATTACAATAGGGAAATGAAAAAGTAAGTCTTAAATTTTCATATTTCGGCCATTCTTTAGAAAGATGGCATATGTAAATGCCAAAACATGTCTGTGATGAAACTTGAAAGTGTTGTGTGTTTGCTTAAAGTTATCATTAAATTGCTACTCCTCAGACCTTTTGGTAATGTTGTTCACGACATCACAGTGAAATGTCGGGAAATGATAAACATATAGGATCTCCAAAATTATGAGAAGCTCTCGTTAAAGATACGGAAACTACAGTTGGACATTGTTTTAATTGCGATAAAGCTTTTAAATTATTTTAACATTGTGAAATTTTCTGATCAATTAATATGTTTGCATGTATTTATATATGTATGTATATGTAATAATGTATGTAATTGCCTGTCTCGATGTTTTAAGTGTAGATATTTCAGGAGTTTTACTTCCTTTGTTATTGTAGTTACATTCTTTTGATTTTTCCAACCAAAATTCAAATACCGATCACAATTATCTTAAACAATAAATATGACTAGCTCCTTGGCTTGTTTAGTTTAATGGTATTCCTGTAAGTTACCATGGCGACCCATGAGAGCTCTTCGTTCGCGGATTTTATCTTCTCGTGGAGAATCGATCTCACTAGTGAGCGAAGCAAAGATAAAATCCCTTTCTCCACGCACCCATGTAATATCTTCTATTTAATGAGTAGACATTTAACAAAAACCTTGAAAGCATATTGTACGCGTAAAATCATTCATTTTGTTTCACTTAGATACGTCTTAATAAGTTCTATTTTAAATAGCTACCTGTAAGTCAAGTTAACATCGATTCTTGTTTGTTTCCAACAGACTCGAGGCTCGATTCCACTTTTTTGGTCCCAAAGACCAAATTTAAAATACAAACCAATTCCATTACTGAGCTCCAGTGCTGATCACGTAAGCTTGTTTAATATATAGATATCTGAATTTAACATCTATAACAATAAAGGATGGCCACAGAGTATTTAAGACAACCTGGCCTACTGGAATAGCAAATTCATTTTAACCCTTTCACTCCAAGTTTTGTTGCTAAATTTGTCCAACTTGAGCCCATATTTTTCTCTGAACTGGTTAAAGGAAATTTAATTTCCATTTTTTAGATCAATTCTTATTTTCTCATAAACAAATGTCTAATTTTGTTCTTGATATGCAAGGAGCAATTAGCTTTCGATAACTGAATAGGATTTAAAGGGCTGTCAAAGTAGTAACAGAATCTTGTTAGCAGTTGTACTATATACTATGTCGTTTTGATACCAATGCATCCGCTGGTTTTTGGTGCCTTAATTAGTTTTAACCCCGTAGGTTTCTCTACAGATTGCAGAATAACTTAGGAGGGCCTTCATTTCTATGTGGGCATAGCTATATAGTAACTCAATTTGTTTTGATTACTAGCAAAGGTATGAAAATTGACAAAAACACTTAGACGTTGTTAACGCGTAGAATACATAAGTGTATCGTACCAGCACCAACATACTAGATACAAAGTACTCAACTTCTCCCAGAAAAATACAAGGGCATTTTATCACTCTTGTAGAGTAACCCAAGAATAAGCCAATTATTTTTGTAGTTTTTTTATACTTCTGTGTAAACAGTTATAGTAATTTACACTGAATTTTTTTGAAAATACATGTAATGTGAAAAACGGGTGTTTACAGTTGTTAAATTTCGTATTTTATACGTATGTAAAACAAAAATTGCTTAAGTACGGGATTTTGTGGCCCAAAATAGTCCCCACACTCGGCCAAAATTTCTCATATTTGCTCATAAACATTGGCTCTAATTCAAAGGTCAATAGCCAAGACTAACTTCCATTGGTGGGCATTTTTTGAGGACTATAACTACAATCATAAGATGGGTATTTGATCTTAAAGCATTGTTAGTGTTATTCTAAACGCCAAATATCTTTACTGCTATTACGATTTGGGCCTGTTTTAAACGTCATTTGAGTGTTTTTAAAACATTATTTATATTTCGCGTTTGCAAAAATTACCCAGAAGTCATTGCATATAGCTTTGATGAAAAGGTTTCTTATCAAAATGCTTTCGAACGAAGCTTTGTTCAGACCGAAAATAATTTGAAACATTTTTGTAAGTAAATATGTTCTCCAATAACTCTTGCTCCGACGGTCAAAATGTACACAAATTTATGGACATAGCGATTGTTCAAGTCAACTCGTTTCATGTCCTTGTCAATCTAATACAGGAAGCCGTGTTTCTAGAAATCTTTTGTCTTGGGTTTCTAAATTGTCACTACGAACCTTTTTTTAGAGTATTATGCACTTTTTATAATGTCTGGTACTCGAGGTAAAGACTTATTTGGGATCGAGTTTTATTGTTGGAATTTGTGTAATCACTGAAGCGTCGCCATCTTCGAGTAAAGAATTTTATCTCCTCTTAATCGTTTCAACTTTGAAATTTTCTGGCACTGACTATCCTCCAGTAAATACAGTTACATGCACAGAGCAACAATTTGAAGGTATAAGTGCTGGTTAGAAGATAATAGTCAAAGAAGCAGGTCAATTCTACATTTCTATAAACAGTGTAAATATGCATGCCTGTATTTTTAATTCTGTCGATAACAATTCTGCACCACTCATTACCTATTGAAGAGAAGAACTTTTCGTTCTCTGTTCGTCCAATCTTCTACACTGCAGTCACTACCTATTTCAGCTACAATAAGAAAAGTACAACCTACCGTGGATGTAGAATTGGTAGAAATGTTAGAAAAACGGAGTAAAACTGTTTTGAATATTCCTGTTGTGAATTTACATCAGTCACGTAACATCGCTAAAAGTCATACAGCAGAGCAGAATCAAAACTAAATTCTTGTTCAGGTAAAAATAAGAAAAATTCATACTATACCGAAGCTGATCCCAATGTGTGCTGTTATGAATACTCGCTCGCTGGCAAAAGCAGATGCAGCCACTGCCCTTTACGCCGAGTTGAAAGGAAACAGTATTAATGTTTGTTTTGTATCGGAATCGTGGCTTAATAAGAGAATTCCATCGCACTTGATTTGCCCTAATGGCTATATAGTAATCAGGAAAGATCGTGCTGGTGCCAGAGCAGGTGGAGGGGCTGTTATTGTTTCCAGGAATGATTATTAGGATGCTCAGTTTTGAAGCGAACTTTGTATTCAAGACTGTCTGGTGCAAAATACTAACTTTAAACTCAAAATATTGCTTGGCCAGCATTTATTATCCTCCTGGTCCTGCAATCTATGACGCAACTGATTTAGTAGACTTTTAGTCGGAATCTTGCACGACAAGATCCAGATGCTAAAATTGTAATTGCCGTGACGTTCATTAATTAAACTTAAAAGAATTCATACACCAACATGGTGAGAACGCCTACTAGAGAGAATAGAGTATTTGATGTTTTTCTGACTAACGCACCACATTCATGGATAACAGCCAAAATGCACAAACGTCCGGTTCGATCTGACCACCAGTTCGTCACCATAATATTATTACTTCCGGCAAGGCCCTTGAGAAAATATGTCTTTTAGAGATCCACACTATATTTAACATCTCTGTTACATCGGGAATAAAACTGCATACACATGCACCGGAGAGTAAAATCTGATTACCCAGGAGAAGATTAACAAAATAGTCACCATACCAGCGGCGATCCATCTTCCCCGCGTTCTGCGTCTCAAGCATAATATTCAAGATGGACGCATAAATCACACCGTTGCTGCATCCCTTTTGACGCAAAATATTTTTTAAAGGAAAATCCTTTTGGAACTTAATCCTATACTGAAGTAATTTAAATTACTTTCAAGTTACACAAAAAATGCTGCAACGCAACATGATCGAATATGCAAAGCAGCTCACTATTTTTTATTTGTGGCAACCTTTCACCTTGCTGCTGTTTGTTCACGTGGTCTCGCTCGGATGCACGTAAAGCAATATATCATTCTGAATCATACAACGGTTATAAACTTAAAACATTGCTTTTCAAATGTCACCTAAGAAAAAAACTCAAAGCTATCCAAGACGAAGCAGCTAGGGCTGATATTTTTTTAGCCGGCCTTAAACTCGTCTAATCAAGTTGTCCCAGACTGAGATTATAAAGAAGTGCAACAAGACTCAAGCAAAGTCAAACAGAAAATGAAAGTCTTCTTAATTAAACCCACTAAGAACCTGGAGAATCTAATGAGTCAACCTCTGAATTAGTTTAGTTAAGCACCTAGAAACTTTTGCTGTTGTGTTTGATTTTTAACCTTCCTTGAAAAGAAACTTTAATGTAAATTAGATAGCAGAAGAGTCTAAGAAATAACGACCGAGAACTAATTGAAGATTGTTCTCAATTAACAAAACGGAGTATAGTTTCTCATACAGTTCAAGGCACTATTTTGTATGGTTCTTCTAGTCCTTTCCCTGTACACAAACTTGCAGCAGGAGATTTGACACTTGTCCTAAGTGAAAATAAATATTAGGACCAGGGATACGGCTGGCGAGTCCTAGAAATAGCAATAGCGTTAGCCAAATAGCGATACCAATTTGCAGTTTGCATCAATGATTATAGAGCCTCCAACATGCAACACAATCTTGCGCCAGCAAATGATATTTAAATCTTGCAGTTACAAGTCAGCACTAGCGATTATTAATTTGTCAAGAGCAGTTTCAGTTTAGCAATAACGATTGTTGCTTTACCACTAGCGGTTTCAATGTAGCACTAGCGATTGTTTTATCACTAACAATTTTAATTGTAGCGATAGCGGTTATTTTATCACAGCGATTTCAATTGTAGCGATAGCGGTTGTTATTTTATCACAGCGATTTCAGTTGTAGCGATAGCGGCTGTTATTTTATCACAGCGATTTCAATTGTAGCGATAGCGGTTGTTATTTTATCACAGCGATTTCAATTGTAGCGATAGCGGTTGTTATTTTATCACAGCGATTTCAATTGTAGCGATAGCGGTTGTTATTTTATCACAGTGATTTCAATTGTAGCGATAGCGGCTGTTATTTTATCATAGCGATTTTAATTGTAGCGATAGCGGTTGTTATTTTATCACAGCGCTTTCAATTGTAGCGATAGCGGTTGTTATTTTATCACAGCAATTTCAATTGTAGCGATAGCGGTTGTTATTTTATCACAGCAATTCAATTGTAGCGATAGCGGTTGTTATTTTATCACTAGCGATTTTAATGTAGCACTTGCGATTGTTTTTTATTGGTACAACGGGCCCGCCATATAAAAGCTTATATATACAGTTTAAAAGTTATCATGTTTATCTCAAAGTTTAAAGTTGCATGGTTCACACGCCATGTTAAACATCTGTGGTAAAAATCTCTTCATAGGCACTTTAGCATAATTTTAATTTTCTGCATTGTGCAACACAGTTATATTGTATATTCTTGCCACATCCTACAAACGTTACGCATCTCCTTTACTCCGTATTTTCTGTGGGAATCTGAGCTTGTTTGTTAGCTGTGTCGTGCTGTTGAGGCCCAATAAGGCCGAAACAGCTATCCACGCTACTAACATTCAGGCTCATTCTTTTTTAAGGGTTTCAGTACGGGCTTAGTCCCTCTGACCCGTGAGGCCATAGTGCCCCATCTAGGGGCTGTATTATTATTATTGTCAGGTTCGACGTCTCAATAATATTTTCACTGATATTTCTATTCTATTTTGTACTAATAGATGCTGGGTTTCTGCCTTCACATTGATAATGAAATTGTTCATTATGGAGAACAAGTGTTAGTCGATTTGGTAAGTATAGGACTGGTATACGAGGTGATACGAGGCGGATTAAAGTGCATATGAGGTAAAATAGTTTTGCATAAAATAAAAATTACACCACCTCCATTGCGAAATATAATATTTGAGTTGTTAGAAAAAATTAAACCAATTTTTTTGTTGCGGAAAATTCGAAAAAATGGTAAAGTGATGTCTCAAGAGACTAGTGACAAATATGCCACGGATGAAGTACCCAGTGGTTCCAAAGACACCCATTACTATAAAAATAGTGTTTTTTCCGTTTCAACCTCAGTATTCTTTGGACTTTTTGACAAATATCAGTCTCATATATATTGTTAATATTATCGTAGCATGTATGACTACAGCCTGGCAACATATCACGTCTTTAATATTCTTCAAGATGGTAGCTGCACACCAATTTTTTGTTCTGAAATATTATTGTCGCTTGTCCATGCCTTCACTAAAGCAGGTGTTATCTGGAACTTTGAGCTTGGCCACAATCCTAAAAGTATCTTTAATTTTTTACCTACTTTCAGCCGCTATGTTGTTGTAAAATATACTCGTAGAAGAAAAAGACATCAAGTAGATGGGACAGGTTTTGTATCTTCGGCTGCTGAACTTGCCAAACCGGGCAGTTTTCTTTCTCATCTCCCCCTTAAGTCTTTAATTTGTTTCCATTGTGTTTTTCTTACTTTGAAACAATGAATAGCCAATCAAAATACAACAACTGGTCATATAACTTTGTCAACACAAGGGAGGGAATCGAATGAGAGTTGACTTAGTTTGTGTCAGGATAAACTCAGCACAGCATTGGCGGCGCAAGTTGTTGAAAATTAATTTGGAATTTTAAAAGAACTGCACTGACGTTATTGAACACTTTTCAATGAAAATTGATCAAAGGTTTATTCTCGCAACGGACAATGAGGTTGAACCTGAATTGACCGGAAATTTAAGGAGAATAAGCAACAGGGAAGTTTTCATGATTGAGTGTAAATGCATGACAACAGTGATTGTAAGCGTCAAGGTTTTTTGCACTTTGGACGACTGATCTCATACTTTGAAGGTGAAATTTCAGCTAAATTTTAATTTTTCTATGTTCAATGTCTTTATTTGTAAGGCCTCTCATCATCTTTGAAAAAAAGGTAAGATATTGTTTGGGATAAAAGAAGCAAACAAACAGAGACAAAAATACCAATTCTGAAAAACCGAAAGTGTATATTTTCCTTTTATTAGTTGCAAATATTGTTCCTATTTTCAGAGAAAGTAGAGAGATTCATTATTGAAATTGTTTACGCTTTGTTGCGATGGCACAATTTAGAACAAAAGCAGGTAGAAGTTGCAAACTTTTCCGACTTTCAGGTTTAAGCGTCAATTATATGCTGTCTACCATACAAGCTAGGTTTACAAAACCAAAAAATAAAACAAAGTTTTGATTTGTTCAACATTACCAAATTGTTTAGAAGCCAACATGGCACTGGAAGTTCGATAAAATGAGTGTGTTGCGTTTTGACTAAATTCAAACTTTTCTCTATCTTTCAATTATAAATACTGAATTTAAAAAAAGCGACAATTTTTACTCATGTTTGTACGTGTTTAGTTTTGATGTTTTTCTCTCGTTTAAAATTACATGTTGTTTAGCTTTCATTGGAAAAATGGCTGGAATGAGTAATCATTTAATGAATTCTCAGTGAATGTGTCAAACATTATAGAGCTGTTTTGAAGTTTTGGAGAGTCTGTATATCTTCGCAAACATCGATTTCCTCATAGACATGGTTTCAAGTCGCTACTCTTGAGGGTTCCTGCATTCCAACGTCTGTTATGTTTAGTATCAATTGGGTGATCATCTAAATCTTCTACACAAGTTTCGGCTCGTTTGAAGAGCCCTCGTCAGTTGTAGAATCATGTTCCAGTTGGTAGGTTGTTATGAAGAGGATTCTCTCTTCAACTTGTTGCATGTGACTTTAATTTTCTATTCCTACTACCATTTCTATTTTGGGCACTACTCCTTGTTGAAATTCAGATTTTGAGTTCACGCCAAGCGGGATGCTAGCCAAGGCCTAGAGACGTGTGGCAGAGGTGAAGAAAGGTAGTTGAGCAAGGGGGGATTTCCCTAAAGTCAAAGATTATAAAGCACTGCCTGAAGAGAACGTCATGCGATAAGTTAGATTGCTGGGTGTGTTTAAGCGGAAAGGGGAGTAATATGAATTGCCATACTGACATCACGCGGAGCAGGATATGTGCATAACGTGTTGAGATTAAAGGATTGATTGCAAATACCATAGGGAAACAAACCGCACCCTCAACAGAAGACTACGGGAACACACAAAAGCCCAGCTAGAAGGTAGGCTGAGAACCCTCTCAGAAAACATGTGCAGAACTCACATGAGAACGAAAGTGCCAAGTATGTGTTCACCCCTTACAAGTTCTTTTCAGACCCCCTAACAAGGCAGATTGACGAGGAAATACGAATCAATACAGGCCTTGTAGTTTCGAGAACGATCATGAACTCAAAATCTGAATTTCGATAGGGAGTAGAGGCCAGAATAGAAATGGTAGTAGGGGTAGAATATTAAAGTCACATCCCACAAGTGCGAAAGAGAACCCTCTTGATTAGACCCTATCAAGAGACAGGAAACCGTAGTGTTGAATTAGTGGGGGACTGGTTAGGAAACCCGTCAAACTTCAAAGGAGCTCTCTATTGTTTCGCTTTTTATGTTGGAGTGTACGATCACGTGATCCTGACCCTGCATAGTGATTTCGATCAAACATGGCGGACGATAATGATTTCTTAGATGGAGACGATATAGACACGATTTTAGACATATTAGAAGGAAATGAACAGATAAAAGGGGATTTTATCAAAGAAGTTGAAAATGTAAGTACGAAAAGACGCTTTTATTGATCTTATTTTCGTTGGAAAAGGGCACTCCCTTCAACGTGTATTATCTGGCAAATTAATAATAACACTAATTATCTCTCCTCATGCACTATGCATTGCATTTACATTTTGCCAATTAATAACAAATCTGTTTTAGTCTATCGTTGCTCTTTTATCTAGGTTAAACCTTGCTGTACACGAAGCGTCTATTGAACTGATGAAACTCATTTGATTTTTATCATTTACCAAATCCTAAATTTTAAATAGGGCTAAATCTCTTCATAAAAAACTCGGTAGGAGTTGCGAAGAGCAAGAAAAAACAAATGGACAAGGTTAAAGAAACAGTGTTTATTATGATAAAATATAGAACCATATAAAGTACAGTATTTTCCCAAGTTAATGTTATCATGATGTACTGTCAAAGCTAAGGAACATCAGCACTAATTTCAATCATATTCATATTTTGACTGAATAGCTACTATTAGCAGTTGACTAATTAAATAATTGATTTGTGTTCCCTTAGTTAGAAAACTCTTTATCAAAAGTAAATGAAGTGAAAAAAAGGTTTATATGTTTGTTTAAATAATTTATTTTAATTATGATTTCTCCATATGATATGAATCATCGGTCTTGTACTTATGGGTACTCAACCGTCAGAAATAAGGAGCTTGAGGCAAAAGGGGATGGGTATTTTAAAACTCTATTTTCACCATAAACAAATAATGGAGACTGGGTATAGTATACATGTATGACGACACATAACAGCCCATCAAGTGACCATGCCTGCCATAATCTAATTAGTTTAGTAAGCAACAGTTTTGAGTGTCAAAACATTAAAAAAGACACATTCATTACTGTTCTTCTGAAATCAAGATATAAAGGATATTTTTCTGGTAAAAAGCATGCAATAGCTTTAACTGTGAATCCCAAGCCTTCGTTCATATGATTTCTAGCTCTGGTAACACGAAGGGGTCAAGCATTTTCTTCAACACGACCCGATCAGAAAAACTTGTCAATTCCAGGAACGAAGGCTCGTAAGGTCTTTTTTACAGAAATCTGCGATATCTTTATAATATGCTGATTTTGAAGGCTCTTCTTGTTCTGCCTCAACAATAATACAACTAGGTCGTGGAACTGGCTTCTTTTTCTCGTAGCTTCTTTTTGGCATATTCAATATGGGCAGAGCACCAAATTGCGGCTTTTTTTTCGTCATAATTCTGAAGATATAATAATGATAATTTATAACATTTAATATTGCGCTTTAACTATTAAAATATCCTAAAGCGCTTTAAAACTTTTACAACAAAATGTATAAATATATATGAAATAAATAGACTAAATTCATCATCATCATCAATCCAGTTTTGATCCGGTTTTATCCCCTTAAACGAGGGTGGCCGGATTTACCCCACTCTGCCTGCAATCTCTCCCACTCCCACTCTCCATCTCGCTCGATTCATTGCATCCTCCTTCACCAAACCAACACTCCTACTCTC
>JAOBRB020251638.1:0-11599 GCA_027575285.2 Zoanthus pulchellus | reverse complement strand
CAACGTGGGATGTTTCCATGGCAATGCCTTATATGGGTTAGAGAAAGCCAAATAATCGTTTTCATACAAAAAATTGTACAAAATGGCAAAACCTCCCAGTAGTCAGAGGGTTAACCTAGCTCCACAATGTATTTTATTTTGAAATTCTTAATTTTTTTTTAGTTTTAGATTGCCATTGATGTTTTGATTTTTCATTTTCTGAAATGTTTATTTCGTGGGGTTTTTTTTAAAAAAAGGACTCGATGATCCGATACAGTGATCCGATCCAATAATCCGATCCAATGATCTGATCTGATAATCCGATCCAGGTTTTAATAACGCCCCGCATTTTATCACTTAGGTCTTACAGGAAACCATTTAACGATTTTATCAACTCTAAGGCGTGTTCACACTAGAGACGCAAACGCAATACGCCTAGAAAGATTGTGCTCGGCAACTTTTGAGCAACTATAGGCGTTTGGAGCAACTTTTTCCAACTTAAGCAACATTGAGCTACTTTTCCTTTCTGAGCAACTTTTGAGCAACTTTGTCATGATATATCTAATAAAAATTACAATAATGATTAAAAGATCTCCGTAAAAACGTTTACATTGATACTTAGCAGACTAGGAGAGTACGGGTGTTGAGAAGACATAAATTCCCCTCGTCCCATTTTTAATTTATTTTCGTTTAAGAAAAAGGATAATATTCTTGAAGGATGTAGACATGTTTCGATCATTTTCTGATTATCTTCAGTTGTAACTGGACTAATTAACATAAGCTGGTTATAATTTTTGGGGGATTCCATGGTGCAAACGCATTATTTTTTTAAATATAGTAATTTGTTGTGAAACTGTGCAAACCTTCTATAATGTGCATGTGCTCAAGATATACTCTTCAGATTAATTTATTGAACCTATTAAGTTCCAATTATTCAAAAAGAACAATGATTGATTGTATTTAATAATAGCTGCGTGAAATATTGATATATTAAAGTAGCAACTTTTGAAGTTTTAGTCAACTTTTTGGCTCTAAAAATAGCATATTTTCATGATTTTACGAGCACAATCTGTCTACGCCTAAAACGCAAGCACAGACGCAGACGCAGATGTATTAAAAACAAGTGCACGAATGTAACTTGACGCAGACGCAAGATAAAGGCAAATTTCCTTTTTTTTTTGCGCACACCTTGCGCTTGCGTTTGTTCTTGCTTCACAAATTTCCAAGTGTGAATGGGGATGACGCACACACAGACGCCTGTGTAGCTTGCATGCATTACTTGTGTCACTATATGTCCTTGCGCTTGCGTCAGCGTTTACGCTTCCATTTGCGTCACTAGTGTGAACACCCCTTCGATCCATTTATCTGCAGATAAATGACCCATTAATAAGTTATTATTTTAAACTGAAGGCATTCACGCTTCAAAACCTGAGGAGATTTAGCACCCATTCTGTTTTCTAGAACGTCTATTTTAAAATGCTAACATTTTTTTTTCAAATATTGATATCCATCTTTCTCGCGTTGAAGCATCCGCCATATTGAAACGTCATAGTTGACCGAGTCCAATTCGTCTGATCAATGCATGTAAAGAAGTCAAAATGGCGAGGAGTTTTGCAGTTTTGCTCATTCTCTTATGTTTCTTGCCAATAATCTACTGTCATGGCGAAGGCGAAATGAAAACAAGTTCTGCAAAAAATAAGCTAACTATGAATGAAGTTGATGTTGAATGGAGTTACGATAATCATTCCGATACTCTGCACTTCAAAGTCGTTGGCCCCACAACAGGCTGGTTGGCTTTTGGCTTCAGTTATAAAGAGAAGAACATGGAAGATTTTGACATTGCACTTGGAGGTGTTCGCAACAATGTGTCGTATTTATACGTAAGTAATTTTTAACTTGTTCGAACAAAACCAAAAACCTTATTTGCATGACATATTAATTTTCATAATCATTTGGTTCGAAATATTTATCACGCTATTAAATAGCTTTCGGCTTGTTTCTATAGAGACTGTAAGGTGCACACAATCATTGAAAATAACGTAATGTAACGGGTAGCAGTGATCTAACATAATGTTCAAGCAGCAACAAGTGAATTTCGAAAACGATGACATGACGTTTAAAGTTTACTGAAAGTGCTGCGAAGTAAAAACTGATCATGCAAAAAAGTATTCATTTATAGTAGAACCAATAATGGCAATATATACACTTGTCGTTTTGGTATTGCATAAAGAGTTGTGAAAGTGAAATTATGAACTCAAATGTTGGTTGTCCAAATCAAAAGTCGACTAAGTTATATTTTGATTTGTGTACGAAAGAAAGACTACATTTCAACTAATGATTATGTAAGTTTTATAATTGAAGGTCACGCCTTTTTGGTTTGAAAATATCGTTGACATTCAAATTTTGGATTCAAGCTTTATCTCAACTTTAATTCAAGTCACAATAATGTTATCAGTTACAAGGCAAGGGTGGATAGAGAAATGTCATATCGCCATGGCTATTTTTGTACTTTTTAATATTGTTTTATCATTTCAAACAGCACACAGAAACAAAACAAATTACGAAAGAGTTGAGACTGAAACTGACAACAAATCAATAACAGTAGTCAGTAGCGATGAGCCCTGCAGGGTCAGTTTACGTGATACAGTCATTCTGGAATGAGTTTCAGTTCGTACTGAGCGAGTTTCTTGCAAAGTGTTGTGCCTATTAATGGTCACACATTATGCAATATATAATAATGCGACAACAAAGCTGCATTTTTGCATAATGAGTTCAAACTGAAACCTCCGTTAAATATTATTTTGATGGAAGAAGAGGACAATGGAGAAGAAAATATCTCACTGAATAAGGCCAGGCAGTATGGATTTGTAATGGACAATGATCACTCTTTGTCTAGGAAGGGACAATTATGTTTTCCTGACCTATTTTTAAAACAATACTCATACCCTGTTTGTTCAGTAATGAAACTTCCAATATGTAAATAGCCCCTCACCTTTAAATTTAATGTTTCTCATAAAAAGTGTCAAAGTTATTAACTGTACATTTCTCATGTGATAAGGCGGGTGTGTTTGGTGCCATTGATAAGATCTCTGTTTTTCAACCACAAGGTACCCAGTTCGATCTGGGCACTTTGCCCAGAATTAAATATTTGTGTGACCTTCTTTTCCGTCTAAGCCAACTCAGCTTTCCATCCTTCTGGGGTAGGTAAATGAGTACCAGCGTTTGCTGGAAGCTAACCTGCGATGGATTGGTTTCCCTTCCAGGAAGGAGGGGGGGGGGGTGGTCAAAGACACTCATCTGCTTAACACTACAGAAACCAGAGATAAGTGCCATCTCCTTGGGCCACTAGGCTTGAAAGGATTTAGCTGTTCTCGTGTAATAAATTAAATACATATATTAAAATTAATAGTTGCTATTTAAACAATGGTAAATAATTTACTTTTTTAATTTATTTTATTTTCAGGAGATAAACTAGAAATGGATAACCTCTTATCTACTTTTCCCTTTCATATGAATAAACAGTCATCACCATCATCATTATCATCATCATCATCATCATCATCAGCATCAGCATCATCATCATCATCATTTTGATCTGTTGCTCAAAACTCCAACATATTTGCCCCTAGTCCCGCATTGCTGGAAACTCAAACAATAAAAAATAACTTTACTGCTGATTTCATTTCATAGCCTAAGAAATAATTTTGCTTGACTGAAAACATAAAGCAGATAAATGACTTACAAAGCCAATATCATTATTCTTTGTTGTGGGTTAACCAAGATTCTTAAATATGTTTAGAGTTTGAAACTAGGCTGACATCTTTTTAAGGGTGCAGTTGTGAATGGTGTGGATCTTGTATATTATACTTCTTTCAGCAGTTTAGAGAATGATGTCAATGTCCATTAAAATCTCTAAAATGGCAAGTAGATCTCTACTTGCCATTTTAGAGATTTTAATGGATATCTAACTATTAAAACACATTCATTCTGAGCCAGTTCAGTTTATTAGCACTTATGTCAAGTTTACAAGACATGCATTTTACTAAGAATAAATAATGTAAAGTACAAATATTGATATTATATAATAACTAGCATGCATGTGATTAGTCTGAGAAAACAGCCATCTGACTCACTGCCTTGATATAGAGGCAGCTGTGTTCTCAAGCTAGAATATTTTTACCAGTAAAAAATGAGCACAACCATTGTGAAATTCATGAAGAAGTATGTATGTTATGTTTTCTAGCTATAGTTGGCTTCAAATGTAAAAGCTAATATTTGCTTATTCAATTTCATTAGCATTTTGTGATCAACACCCAACTTCTCCTTACATAACATTTACAAAATGCAACAATTGATAATAAGAAAATGATAATTGATCAAACAGAGCAAACTATATTATAAAATATTTAAGATAGTACAGTGGTTTCTATTGGCCGAGAGGTGTGTTTTCATAGGCCAATGAAGCATAAAAATGACGTATTAGCTAGTCCTCGTAAGGAGATTTGTAAAATGATCATGAAATAAACACAAATAGCAATGCGGTTGTAATTCTCTTTCTCAGAGTCCTGAAAATGGAATGAATATTTTATAAAAGAAATAAAACATTTTTTTCTGTGCCTCTATAGCGCTATGAAAACCGTGGCGCACGTTTGGGAGAATTCGAGAGCTGATCAGTGAAGCACGAGACGCAGTCGTTATAAAAGTAAAATTCTTACAAACTTGTTCAATTAAATGTATAGGCTCAAGTTGAGAGAGCTGAACAAAAACAATGTGACTGAAAGGGTTAATGTCAATAATGACTAAAGTTACCATTAAGCCACACCCACAATCCTAACTTGATAAATTGTGTGGGAACCTGAGCATGTTTGTTAGCTATGCCCATGGGGTGTAGTCAGGAATGATTTGAAAGTTTCTTCGCATGTAGGGAATGGGTCGCTTAACTTGGTTCTTCAAGATGGAATTTCCAAAATTGTTACTTTTCTACTAAATGGCCACTAAGGTTACGTTCATTGATAGCCGGCCTAACTCCTGAAATCTGCCGTAATACTGACGACCCGTTGTCTACTTGAGTTCCTGTAGCTCATTGGGTTTAGCATCTGACCGGTAATCAGAAGATCATGGGTTCGATTCGCGTTAAGGAACTCCTCGGAAATTTTTTTTCCTGAGAAAAATAAGCTGGTGTCAGCACGAAGACTGGTAAAATTATGTTGCGTCCTATTGTACTTTGAAAGTTTTTAGAAAGGTATAAAAACGGAATCTCACTTTTTCCCCCAGATTTTCACGCTTTTACCACTTCAGAATTTTGAATCCGTTATTTTTAAGAAATCCCAAGTTGTCAATTCCATTGTCAATTATAGATATCTCCAAGACATTAGCAGCTATTAAAATGACCGTTGAGGCCACGTAAATTAATAGCTGGCGTAGCTCCCGTATAAGTTGTAAGGATTTGTTCCATTCTGGCTTAATTCAAAATTTAGCTTTGTATCTTTTAATCGATTATTTTTCCTTCGTCTCCTTTACAGTCCAGAAGAACGGGTGGCTGAGGAGATGAATAAATTATTCTAAATATTAATGTATAAATGAATGAAAGGAATTAACGAATGAATTATTGATTAAATGCAGGACCTTTACTCGACGAGAAAGTCAAAGCCTCCGCTCGACTCGCAGCAGAATTTTAATTTAACAAGCGCCACTGAAAATGATGGAAAAACTACCTTGGAGTTTTATCGCAAACGGCAAACAGAAGATATGAAAGATCATCAGTTCGAGGTATGCAAAATTTATTAGAAGGCTGATTGTTCTAATAAATATCAATAATTGTCAGAAAAAATTGTTATAAATTATATTCACGTCTCCCTGTATTCTAGTCTGGAGTGCTAACCACTCCACCATCAGGGACCACCACGCTGGAAACGTAGAAGTTTAACTAGTTTAGTTGGGTAGCTCGAACACTAATTATTCTAATCTTTTTCCAATGTCCTTTTTCACTTTTTCCGTTACCCCTGACATCAATTTTGGCACCTTGTAAGGAACGAAGATATTTATACATTTCATTCTGTTCTGGGTCTAATGCTTTCATCCTCTTCAAAAACTGACAATAATTCTCCTTTCATCATTTCGGCACATTTCTTTACACCATCTCAAGCTCCCGTATCCTTACTGTCTCCACAATTATTGCGCCAACTGCTTCAAATTTCTGGTGGTTTTCTTGATAAACTTTTAAATCATCAATGGATAACTGTGAGTCATCTTCAATTCTTTCTTTCCTGGCAGCCCCATCATGTATCCATCTGTGTTCTCCAACATTATTGTACATAGCACTTTTGAAAAGGAAAAACTCGCCCTGGAATAACTGTCTCCTAAATTGAACTTTGATCCACCTACTAATTTTCGTTTTTCCTTTGTCTATAACCTTCAATCTTGTTTTCTATCCCTTTATCAGTTGTCCTACTGATATTTGCTACTTTCTCGGGTACTCTCAACCATCAATAGACTCGCAGGACTTCAGTCACGTCTATCACATACTCTGCGGAGATTGTAGAGTGCTGCGACAGGGCTCGCTTTTTCTTTCCCACCTCGTCCATAATATTGTAAACCATAAGTTGGTCTACTGTTCCTAGTACCCGATAACATGTTCCGAGTTGACCTCTATGGCAGATGTGTGTTCGATCTGCTTGGTCCTTCATTTAATGTCGAACATTACCGGTGATGATTTTGTAACACGTATTTAAACAGATTATAGGGCGATGTTCCTTTCCTCACTTACGTTTTCTAACTTCAGCAATAGCACTGCCCTTGCTTGAGTAACCCATTCTGGAATTCTCTCCGGCTGTTCGATTCATTCAATAAAACTTCTTACCAATGCGTTCCGCGTATCTCTTAACGTTTTCCACCAGAAATTCTGTATCCCATCAATGCCCTGGGCCGATCAATTCTTTTTCTTTCTAATTATCGTGTATGACTTCTCTTTAATAATCGTTAGTTATTCTACATTAGTTTTTATTGCCCCGATCTTATCTGCTACTGTTCTCATCCATCTTCTGTGCGGAGTGCTAGTTTCGTCTTCCTAAATGCCTGCTCATCAAAAATTAAGTTAATTTGTTGATGTCTGGTACTGCTCGTCTTCTTTCCTTGGTATTATTGCTTTTTCGATAAAACCCTTCTTCATACTGTCCAAACATTCTCTTGTTTGTGATCTTTTTGTCCCGCATTATTATTTTTCCCAACTTTAACATTTTTTACTGCAAGTCTTCAAGCCATATTTCTTTTTCCTTGAGAATATTTTATTATATTTAATAATTATTCAGTATATATTTACAAATTATTATCAATATATTTTTATTATTGTTGATCTTGTTATTATTATTATTATCATTATTATTATTATTATTATTATTATTATTATTATTATTATTATTATTATTATTATAAAACGTGATAGCGTGAAAATAACCGAAATTCTAACTTATCATTATTTGAACGTTAATTTTAGGTCGGTCACCCTGTATATTTTATGTGGGCTTATCACCCAACAGACGACGCCACGGATGGGAATACGTTCCTTTATCACTCAACTCACAGGGGCCACACTACATCCACCTACGACGTCCTTTCCATGTCTGCCGCACCTGCGCATACAGCATCAATGGGATTTATTGTTGGGAGTTTGGTGACGATGATCACCTGGCTTGTAAACTAACGCTGTTCAAACTTTGAAAGCAGAAGATGACGTTACTGGACTTTGGTTTATTGAGCATGCCTATAGCATAATCAGGCATAACCTGTTTGTGTAACTATTGACAGATGATCCATTTCCAAAAGATTTCCCTGCATAACGTAAGGTTTCTCCCTACATAGCAAAAGATTTCTCCCTTCATAACATTAGATTTCTCCTTGCATGACACAAAAACTCCTGCAAGACACAAGCTTTATCCCTCTATAACAATAAATTTCTTACTGTATAATATAAAATTTTCCCTTAGTCAACGCAGTACTTTATTTACGGCGATTATTAATCGCAATTGAAACTTAGGGCAGATTAAAATACATACTTAACCTTGTCTCCGAAGTATATTTATAATTATTAAGAGCTTTTATAAAATTAATATGGAAGCTTAACAATTTTATGATGTATTTCAATTGCTTTTAGCTTACCAAATAATGCCTTAAAGAGCTTGTTGAAAATAATACCATAACTCGGCTCTATATCGCTTAAAACATGACTTTAATCATCAAACAACTAGGCGATAACATAACAGTTAGACCACTGGACACTAAATAAACTAGCGGGCTACAGTGCATATTTTGACAAACTTATGACAAATTGCTATTACATATTGCGACGGCTACCTTATCACAAATTTCGATGACCGTTATTACAAGTTGCAACAGGTACTACAAATTACAACAGGTATTACAAATCGTGACGACCACTATTACCAATTGCGACAGGTACTACAAATTGCTACAACCACGATTACAAATTTCGACGACCACTGGAATCGAACTCAATCATCCCGTACATTAGACTGGAACCTTACCAACTAGGCTGACCAGGCGCTTGATAATGGAACTGCTAAGTTTGACCGTTTCTCACAGACTTTATAAGATGTTTGACCCAGTATATAATGTTATTTTACTTTAAATAATCTTAATTTCTTTAATTTTTACCCGTGTATGGTTAGATGCGTAGCCGTAATTTTGCTCGATAGGTTCCACCTCTGCAACTGAATCGAGGGAGTCCGGTATTTCCCCAATGAAGAAAGTGTAGCCCCATCCTTTTTGTTTTCATGGTTAATGACCGAGTTAAGGATTTGGATAAAACATGTTGTTGAGCTCTAAAATACCCAATGCAGACCGTGCCCTGCTACGCTTTATCTTATCCAAAACCAAACATTATGCAATAAATCTAACAAATACAATGATGGTGGATTTCTTTCAGTACTATAAATTATGACTATAGTTGAATGTAAATGTGTCAAGTCCAGTGTTCCATTAACGCGCCGCCACGCGTATTTGATGCAAGAAAACTGAGACAGTCGAGGCAAAGTCCAAGATAATGAAATTTTTCTCTTCCTCACAGGCCCTTCAAGATTTTGGGACCTCCATTTATCTGCTTACAACTCTGTACAATATCGCCAAGAGGGTGTAGCATTATTGGTTTTGTGCGAGGGATTCCATGGTGCAAACGCATTTTTTTAAATATAGTGCAAACCTTCTATATTGTGCATGTGCTCAAGATATACTCTTCGGATTAAATTATTGAACTTATTAAGTTCCAATTATTCAGAAAGAACAATGATTGATAGTATTTAATAATAGCTGCATGAAACATTAATATATTAAAGTAGCAACTTTTGAAGTTTCAGTCACTTTTTGGGTTTTTGAGCAACATTTAAGCAACTTTTTGGCTCTAAAAATAGCAACTTTTCATGATTTTACGATCACAATCTGTCTAGGCCTAAAATGCAAGCGCAGACGCAGATGTATTAACAACAAGTGTGAATGTAACTTGACGCAGACGCAAAAAAAAGGCAAATTTCCTTTTTCTTGCGCACACCTTGCGCTTGCGTTTGTTCTTGCTTCACAAATTTCCTAGTGTGAATGGGGATGACGCACACACAGACACAGACGCCTGTGTAGCTTACCTTGCGTCGCTAGTGTGAATGTCCTTGCGCTTGCGTTTTGTTCTTGCTTCACAAATTTCCTAGTGTGAATGGGGATGACGCACAGACAGACACATGCATGTGTAGCTTACATAATACATCACTTGCGTCGCTAGTGTGAATGTCCTTGCGTCTGCGTCTACGCTTCCACTTGCGTCTCTAGTATGAACACGCCTTCGATCCATTTATCTGCAGATAAATGACCCATTAATAAGTTATTATTTTTAACTGAAGGCATTCGCGCTTTAAAAACTGAGGAGACTTAGCACCCTTTCCGCTTTTTAGAACGTTTATTTTAAAATGCTAATAATTTTTTTCAAATATCGACATGCATATTTCTAAATATTGACATGCATATTTCTGGCGTTGAAGCATCGGCCCTATTGAAACGTCATAGTTGACTGAGTCTAATTCGTCTGATTCATTGCATGCAAAGAAATCAAAATGGCGAGGAGTTTTGCAGCTTTGCTCATTCTCTTATGTTTCTTGCCAACAGTCTACTGTCATGGCGAAGGCGAAATGACAACAACTTCAACAAAAAATAAGTTATCTATTAATGAAGTTGATGTTGAATGGAGTTACGATAATCATTCCGATACTCTGCACTTCAAAGTCGTTGGCCCCACAACAGGCTGGTTGGCTTTTGGCTTCAGTTATAAAGAGATGGACATGGAAGATTTGGATATTGCACTTGGAGGTGTTCGCAACAGTGTGTCGTATTTATACGTAAGTAATTTTTAACTTGTTCGAACAAAATCAAAAACCTTATTTGCATGACATTCATTTTAATCTTCCATAATCATTTGGTTCGAAATATTTATCACGCTATTAAATAGCTTTCGACTTGTTTATATATAGAGACTGTAAGGTGCACACAATCATTGAAAATAACGTGATGTAACGGATAGCAGTGAGCTAACATAAATGTCCAAGCAGCAACGAGTAAAATTTCGAAAACGATGACAAGTGCTGCGAAGTAAAAACTGATCATGCAAAAAAGTTTTCATTTATAGTAGGACCAATATATACACTTCGCCTTTATCGCGCTTCCGCCATGTTGTCTAAACGTCATGTATTTCTGTCGTGAAAACGAGGCCACGCGTGGAAAACTAATTTCTCATTCAACAAGGATCACTGTTGTGCGCCTAAATGCCAGAATAATCGAGCAAAATAAATTCCTTTTTTAACTTTCCATCAATTTCCGAAAGACAAACATTGAAAAGACTATAGATAATTAAAATTAAGCGAGATGAAGGAAAAATTTTTAAGGTAAGTTGCAGAATTATCATAGATATTTGTTGCGCATTGATACGTGCACGCCTGATTTTAATACACACGCGTTTACTCGGGCTACTAAAGTTTGGATTCATAATGATGGGTCTAAAGTGTATTTATGCCAAGTGTTATGCCCGTATCACAAAATGAATGATTCGGCCTAAAAATTGCCGTCCGTTCGAATTCTGCTAACAACCTCAGAAACGCGAGCTATATTTAAATTCAATGTCTAAAATCAATTCAAAGTGAATAAAATCTTACATATCATAGTCATTGTCAATTTGAAGTTGACAAAAAATAAGAACCATTGTGCTTCGAAAAAATTAATCTTCGTCAGCTCTGTAAGAACTGTGACTTTGCTAACGGTATGCTTGAGACTTTTTTGTAGTTAAAAGCATTTCACGGAAGTTACAGTCGCTTTAAGTTACATAACGAAAATTTAAACCGTGTTTATTTTGATTAGTTCTTTCTTCTATAGAACTTTAACTTTATGTTTGAGTTAAACTATAAAAGGTATTTCTTACAAAAATTTGGGTTGTAAAAAAGCAACATGCTAAGAAAAATAAAGAAATAAAACAAAAATAAACATTTAAAATGTTTTTTTATGTCTAGACTGCAGCTTTTCAGTTGACGGTAAAGTTTGAAAACATGAAGTTTATAAAGATATTGCAAAATTTTAT
>JAOBRB020251528.1:0-11601 GCA_027575285.2 Zoanthus pulchellus | reverse complement strand
ACCAGCGTGGTGGTCCCTGATGGAGTAGTGGTTAGCACTCCTGACTAGAATACAGGGAGACGTAGGTTCGATTCCCTTTCGGGGCATATACCAATTTTTCAGACGAGTGTATTTAAAGCAATTTGTGTTCTATCCTATTTTGATGTAAATAGGACATTCGAAGTATCTCATTCTTTTAACGACAACACGGCATCACTTTCAAAAGTCACTACTAAGGTGCACGCAAAATTAATGTATTATTTAAACACTGACTTTAATATTGTACACGTTTCTGCAAAGTTTCCTTTTTTCAAGTTTTATACCCTGCATTTTTCGCTTTCGCTGTGGTCACTCGTGAAGTATTTTACCACTGGAAGATAAACTTCGTTTGTTCGCGCCACCATGTAATATCCTCTGTTTATCATATAAATGTTCATAAAATACTTAAATTTCTCTCTTTCGAAAACTTGTTATTTTCACTAGTGAAAATAACACGTTACCATGGTTACACATTGAGTGTGCTTCACGGCAGTTTTACGATTCATTCAACTTGGCTGCAAAGTATTTTATGGATAATTATTTGATAAACAGAATATTACATGGTGTCTAGGAGATACGGATTTTATCTTTTCGTGTTGAAAATATTTCAATATCCTCCGTTTTTATCAATTTCATTTTCTGAATCATCAAGGTTATTTTTGGTTCCTAATGTAGTTTCGCTTTCTGACCTTACACCTTAAGGTGTAACTTACCTATATATTTTGTGTTTCCACGCAACAAACTACAAAAGCATTTGTATTTGTTTCTTGATATTATAATGATTTTTCGGTAGTTGTTTTAATGTAAGTGAAATTTAGGTGTTGCTATTGTGATCCAAAGTTTGAGTATAATAGATTATGAGTTATGTATTTTATTACTGAAATTACTTAAACTTTTTATTTCATTTAAGAAATTTATCGCATTAATCAAAGGAATGTTGAAAGATAAGGTTGTAATCGAAACACTCACTGGTCTCTCGCAGTCTCTGACTCCAGTGCAAGGCCTTGTGGGTAAGTTTATCATAAACTGATGTTAGTACATTGTACTAAGATTTGTGGGTAATGGTATCGTTCAGTAACTTGTGGGATAGAACATTTTTCAAAGACGTTAAATACAAGGAAATGAGAAGACTTTGAAGTAAATTTCACGTTTTATTGTAAGAAAGTGTTGAAAAAACAAGATCCATTCTTTTTATGATAACCAAAAATAAAGCCTGCATGCAGACGGTTTCAAGTTTCAGTAAATGTCAATTAAGACTGTCTGCAAATCATAATCGTGAATCGGTTATACGTAATAAATTTTGATTGGCTGCACTCACCCTTTAATTTTAACCAGCCGCGTGATTGGCCCGTTTAAAACATTGAGTCTGAAATGAAGACAAGAAAAGCCTATCAACTTTTAGTAGATATAACTGACCCAATATGTAAGCATGGTCTTGAACATAGGATACTGAACTGATTCGCGGAAAAACTTTAACAGCAATAAATTTTCTGCAGCGCAGGCAACAAAAACTGGAATATTAAGTTATTGTTTTCTCGTGACAATTCTGTCCTCAAATTCTCAAAGCCAAAGCAATTTTCCGATAAAAACGGGAAAAAACACTTATATAAGAGGGCAACCCCTTGAGATAAAAATAAAAATTAGCAAATACGACCAATTTCATTTTTTGTAGGTCCTTTTCCCAAATATAGTTGGTAAATAAGAAAAGGTAAGTGGCACTTTTAAAATAAATCTCGAGCCTTAGGATGAAGTCACTCATAGCAATTGCTTGATAGACAGATTTGGAAACTTAGTGGCCACGTTTTTTGCAGGCATCGAAGTGAGGCTTAAGCTGTAAAGGCGCGGCCACTATGTTTTTAAATCTGTCTATAAGTCACATGATTTAGAACAGCCTTTGTTGGGCAGTAGAAGAATAAATTAAAAGATTGATCCATTACCTTCCACTATTCAACTATATTCCAGCTTTAGCTTAATTAGGATTATTGGCTATTCCAATTATTACCATTTATGTTAATGTCTGTAATAATCTCGTTATAATAGTCTTGCATTGAAATTTTGTTTATATGCACCGATAGTGACGTACATTACATACATATCTAAAAAATAAGTATATTTTACCTTTTTCAATCGCCCTATCTACAGCCAGTCCTTACAAGATATATACCCCGGCTATACAGAAGTGCGCCAAGTTGTGGCCAGTCTATACAGATGCTATTATGAAGGTAAAAAATGTGCAATGGGCAGTTGATATTAATTGTTTGCGTGCTTCCGATCCAGTATCCAGTATATTTAAGATGGCAGCCAGTCTTTTATCAAGCAGTATAATAAAGTAATAATATTGATAATAATAATAGTAATAATAATATACTTAATATACTTTATTGATCAATCTTAGACAAAATTTACTAAGATTCACAATGATAAACATACATACAGATAATTTGAAAAAACTAAAAATTTCAAGATTATGAATATGTACAATAATGATTTATTTTAAAAGCCTAGTGGCTCGTACTAAAAAGTAGTTCCATTGGCCAGGGCTCAACACTAACGGTAGCCAACTAGCCACAGACTAGTAGACAATCCGTTTTGGCAGGTAGATTTTCTATTTCTACTAGCTACGTTGGCCAGTAAATAAAATACAAGTTTCTGTCTTTATCAAGGAAGACATCTCAGATTTTCAATGAATGGCTAGTAAAAGAAATTGATTTGCTTGTAGCATCAAAGTTGACACTAATCATTAGACTAGTAAGTTGAAAAGTTAATGTCGAGCCCTGATGGCCCTCGTTTCCAGATCTTGGTATTTCGATTGTTGACTATGGTGATTGTGCTATTGAATAGTATTCACTTGTTACAATGCGACTTGTATAAAAACAGAGATAATTCCTCAAGTATACCAGAAAGTAAAAGCTTTGATATGAAATTACCATTCTATTGTCTGGAACTTTTGGTACAACTTTATAAGCTTTTGGGGCCAAAGCAATTAGTAAATAATTTGTTTAGTTTTGTACTTTTTAGATCCGTTAGTGGTCGCTTCAAAAATGTCCTCTGAAGTCTTATTTCTATACCTTTTTTTCCAATCTGGAGCATAAAAATATGTATATTTCGATTACTTTGAAATTAGAAATGAATGTTTTTCCGCCAAGGTTGGTCAGATGCAGTTGATCAGAAGACAAATTGCCAATGAACTGAACACATCCTGCAAGTTTGATTCCAAGATACTTGCCAGTGCGTTAGAATCTTTTAACGAGTAAGTTTATTATTAGACATTGATAGCGACTGTCTTTTATTACAAAACAATGAATGTAGAATTTCTATATAAAATTAAAGAGACCCAGCTGGTATTATGAAATAGTGATCATAAGTTAAAAATTTGTGTTTAGCTTACCCAAATGTTCATTAGAAGGTAAACCTATAAATGGTAGGGTTTTTTCCTTTCAATGTCGCTGAATGCTTCAGGAAGTGGATTACTGGTCCTTCAGTGAACCACCTTCTCCCCTTTTTTTAAGGTTTAATGTCATTCGATTTTCAGCTGCCCAATATTGTAGTGTTTCGCTTAATTTATGGGTCTTAGGATTTAGCTTGAATATTTAACTTGATATCATCAGCATACTTTAAAAGAAGACTTCTAGTTGGATTAGCAGTCCTGATATCGTTAACCATGATAGAGAAAATAATTGTTGTCAGAACAGTCCCTTTTGCAGTTTGGTAATAAAAATGTAAATTGTGCACCGTAAAAAAGAAATACTGACATTTCGGACGTTAGTCCTTCTTCGGAGTAAAGGGGACCCTTTTGCGACCACTTGATATCCAATAAATCATTAACTGAATAGCACGATCTAAAGTTGTGACTGGAATATACCAAAATAAAAACCATATTGTTTACCTAGTTCGCAACTAAAAATTAGACGTCTTAAACTATCTCCATACATGCTCTTCGTATTTTAGAACGTCAATTAACTAATAATGCTAATAGATAGTTGAACATACATAACTATAATGCTGCTGAAAAAAATTAGCATAGCAGTTACTGTTCATTAGCAGGATGCCCAAATTATGTGCAATTCTACAATTGCTTTTGGCTCCATTAAATCCTGTACCAATTGAAGAACAATTTAGGTGGAGCCAACCACTAAGTGAGCACAGTAACTGAACAACGTTAGTAAAGTAAGGAAATTCAATAGACTCTAAGGCTCTCATTCTATCTCAATCTCTCCATGGCCCCATGCTAATATCCTTAATGTATTTCCCCACAGAGCCTTGCTGAAAGATGTAGAAGCATATTAGAATTCAACCTTACCCTACCCTAAAGAAGATGATCCTAAAAATATCAAGACTATGCTAATGTCCCCGATGTATTTTCCCACAGAGCCTTGCTGAAAGATGTAGAAGCACATTACCAGGATCCAACCCTACCCTACCCTAAAGAGGATAATCCTTTAATGTTTGAGTTGGCGACCTATCTAGAAACTGCAGGAATTCACAATCCACTGACTAAGGTGAGTGGCGAGAGGCCAAGATGTTACACCTTTTCACTAGACTAAATATTTTTGTGATGTGGTTTGGGTCCCAGTTACTAGCAGTTCGATTATGAAATGATAATATGAAACCTTAAAAAGCTAGTGTTGAAAATGAGATTCTTCTCCCGAACTTTTACCAACTAAGCTATGAAGACGCAGATGTTGAGAGCTGTTCATCTTGAGATGATGGCGATATTCATGATGATGCAGGTGATAATGGCGATGATGATAATGGTGTGGATGCTAACGGTTATGGTGATAGTGATGATGATGTTGATAATAATAATGATGGTGAAAGTGATAATGTTGAAGATGATGATGATGATGTTTTTTTAAAAATGATGATTTTGATAGAAGTGGTGTTGGTGATGCTGATGGTGATAGTGATTATGGTTAAAAGTGATAATTTTGGCAGTGATAGTAATAATGATGATGATGATAATAATGTTGGTAGTAAAAGTGATGATGATATTGATGATTCTAGGTGATAATGGGTATAATTTCCTGTATTCCAAAGGTTTACTAAGTTTTTACTTTAATCGTTGTGGGTTTTTTTATGCTAAGAGTGGAAGTGTTGTGAGAGAAACTGATAAGAACTTCCCGATCCACATTAATCCTATAATAATAATAATTTCTTTAACTGCAACTATTTTCTTTCAGATTTATGTTACAACGAAAAGATACCCTTTCTTCGCTGTGATGAACTTCCTTTGTGCAGTTTCGCAGCTACCTAAACTTGTTTACACCAAGAGTGTTGGTAAGCAAAGCAACATTTAGATCGGAAAATAAGAACAGAAAAATAGGGTATTAACCGAGATCAAAAATACTATTATACTCTTTATTTCCCCTTCCGATGTTTAGCTTAAGTATTGATTTTCTTTTCTTTTGGGATTTACAATGGTTCCAAAACAACCTGATAACAATCATTTTGCAAACTTTTGGGAGACAAACAAAGTTCTTATTTTCTGATCTTGAGAAACATTTTTGATTATCATTCACTTTTTTTTCACAAAGCAATTTCAAAACACCGTTTTAAGAGATGCGAAGTTTCTTCTAAACCGTACTTTGTAACATACCTTAATGATTGAGAGTAAGTTAATTAAAAAGTTTGGTTATTAGAATTGTTTAATAAGTTAGTTAACTGGTTTCTAGATAATTATATACTATAGTTAGTTATTTTAAGCATAGGTTTTCTGCAGTATTTACATGAACATAAGTTTATGTTGTTGATTATGAAAGAGATGATGATGATGATGATGATGATGATGATACTGCTGCTGCTGCTGCTGTAAATGATGATGATGACGATGATGATAATATGGTGATGGTTATAGTGATAACAATGATGATGATGGTAGCATTTATGATGATGATAATGGTTATGATGATGATAGAGACGACGGCTATGATGATGATAATAATAACCGTGGTGATAGCGTCAATGATGACGATGATGATAGAGACTGTGACGACGACGATGCTGTTGATGATGACCATGATGTTGATGATAGAGATGATGACGATGATGATAGAGACTGTGACGACGACGATGTTGTTGATGATGATCATGATGACGATGATAGCGATAATGATGACGATGTTGATACAGATAGACTGTGACGACGACGTTGTTGATAATGATGATGATGATAGCGATAATGATGACGATGATGATAGAGACTGTGACGACGACGTTGTTGATAATGATGATGAAAGCGATGATGAAGACGTCGATGTTTACTGGATGGTATAGTATTTTACTTAAGCCATAATTGATTTTTAATTCCAGGCACCATGGTAGCACGTAGGCCCCAGGATCAGTTCGACAGTGCACCATTTCTAGTGGGAATGATAACTGTCCTAAAACAGTTTCACAGCGAGTCTACAGAGCAGTTTCTTGCCTGTTGTGGACAGTACATCAGATCTCTTGTGGAGTCTACCGCTTCCAAGTACGTTTGGTTTGTTTCTTATGTTCACTTTGTGGACAGTACGACATGTTAGTTTCCATGAAATTCAAGATTTGAACAGGCTTTGTGATTGGCTGAATTATTTTTGGGGAGAGTTTTATCTTTCATTTCCTTGGTTCAAATTTCATGGGAAGCTTACATTCCATATACTAACCGAATTGAGTTTGTGATATAGTGTTCACATGTTGTTAATAGCAAAACACCAGGGCCAGGTTGTTCAAAAGCCGATTAGCACGAACCCAGGGTTAATTGTTTAACCTACGAACTTGTTTCCATTCTTACAAGGAAAGATTTTAGCTGTAGTTTTCGCAGTAACAAGACTTTTCCTAGAAAAATCCAAACAGTATTCATAAATAACCGTTTACCTTTTCTTAAAGAAATTCCTCTTTTAATTTTTGCTTAACCCATGGTTAAACCTAACCAACCTTTGAACAACTGGTAACGGTAAAAAGAAAAAATTGGCCAGGACCAAGTATTTTCTGAGTATTCATTAAAACGCCAAAACAACTGCGTTGTTCCGTTAAGTTCTAATTTTAACCTAAAGATAACTTTAGAAGATCTGATTTTTAAACTACACTTTAAACACAAACATTAAATTTTAACCACTACAAATATTTAATTCGGACTTAGTGCGAACTTCCGATGCACCTAAAACGGGGGAAATATGATTGTTAACCCTTTTTTTCCTTCGTTGATTTCAATTTCAATTTATATCATGTCCACTTTGTTCACCATGTTGTGCAATCAGAGATATACAGTTTGTTGTTCAACCTAGGTTTTCGGCTCGCTTGTTTGTAATGACCATGGAAGTTCAACTCGCTATAATGCCGTGCCAGTATTAGCCACAATATAAAATTACATTATATCTTGGGTGTTTGCGACTGCATAATATCTTAACTAATAGTATTCAAAAAACCAAAGTACGGACCACACAAAGAAAAGGTTGTGGACCCTAAACGAACAGTTTGATAGAAAACTAAAAAAGGAAAAATGCTGGTAGATTAAACCTTACTATATCTTGTAATCAACGTTCCCAATGCGCATGTACGTGGAGGCAGCGTGGTGCAGTGGTTAGAGTTGGAGTTTTCAAGGAAGACCCGGGTTCAATTCCCCAATTCAAACCACTGAATGAATTTTTCCTAGGAGATCCCAGGGACAAATTTACCACGCTTTGAAAATAGCCAACTGCTTTGCCTCCTACCAGTTGGGATTCTTAACTGGGGAAGAGGGAGGTATTTAACATGACACTGAAAAGCCCCTTTGGGGAGTTGTCATTCAGTGTGTATGTATGTATGTGCACAGTCTCTTATTGTTTTATCTACTATTGTCCTAATGAAACACATATACATTAGATCTCAACTCTCAAAAGATCAGCATTGTTTTTTATTTCTGTGCCACGCTAACAGAAATAAGAACAAATTTAAAACAAATGGAGGCTGGATCAGTCTGGTTCGTATAATCAAAGGTATTCTGTGGTATGGTAGTGGAGTAAGTAAGATACTGTGTCAGGGAACTGTTGTGTCTTGACTGTTGTTCATTGATTAATATACTGTACATGTGATCACCCACATGTGCTGGTTTGCCGAAGTCACGTACCGGACACCGAAATATTACGTGACATATTAAATGTCTTTTATTGGTAGCCGAATAATAGTATTAACGATTGTATGAATGCGCCTGCCGAAATTAAGACGAACGGAAATTGATTACAAATTGTCTATTACTTACGCCTTGCATCCTGATTCCCCAAATATCCCGATAGCACTTCGCGAGCTAAAAAAGGGTTTAAAAGGTCAAATGTACACAACATCTTTTTACTAATGAAAGAAAAAGATCGAGGTCACTCAAACACAACCTTGTCAACGGACCGATGATGTTGTGAAACATTTTATAGAAATTAGAAACTTTTTTAACAGTAGTTTTAGGCCTGAATTAGAATTTTCTTTTTTAGTTAACTAAAACTACAACAAAAGATCCTAGTCATGACCGTACCCTTGACATAAAACAAAGAAACAATTTAATCTTGTTTTTGGTTTCTTCAGTTTCATAACCCGTCCTCTATAACAAGTTTGACCTGTAGAATCAGGATTGAACTTTATCTATTTAGTGTAGACTCAATGTTAGTTTCCGTGATAGTAATTATTTGATGTCGTTTGATTTTCGCCGAGAGAAAAATGTTGTGTTTGGTCCTAGGAACATCTTCCATACCCTTGAAAACTTCCAGAATTCTGTTATCATGCGCCGAAAGCTTCATGTAGAGTCAGTGACAAAGCTTATTGGTCTTACGTCAGCTTAACATTTGTACATGATATTATAGACAAGGAGAGCCCCAGATGGGGTTTGAACACACACCCCTCCGTGTTCTAGTCCGATCCTTTAATCGACTCTATGGATCCTGAGTTTTTTTTGCGAGTTTCTCCTTGTTTTTAATATCGTGTAACTATTAGTTTATTTAAACACTTTTGTATAATTTATTACTAGGCGGACATGGTTGGCGCAGTTTGTAAGATCTCTGCTTTCCAACCACAAGGTCCCGAGTTCGATCCATGACACTTTACCGAAATTCGAATATTTGTGTGACCTTCTTTTCCGCTCAAGCCAACTCAGCTTGCCAACCTTCCGGGGTAGATAAATGAGTACCAGCGTCTGCTGGAAGCTAACCTACGACGGATTAGTGTCCCGTCCAGGGGGAGTCAAAGACTCTCATCCGCTTAACACTACTGAAACCGGAGATAAGCGCCAGCTCCATGGGCCACTAGGCTCGTATAAGGATGATCGATTACTATGCAATTAGAAAAAAGTATTTTAATTACAATCCCAACTCTTTTCCTTTCCAGTGTTCGGACCAATGAGCTCCCGAGCGAAGTGGTAAACTTGTTGATATTCCTTGAAGATTTTATCAGTTTTAGCCAGCTACCAAGAAAGGTAAGCAGACGGAGTTTGCTCGTACTTAATGAGTAGGGACTAATGAGGTTTTATGCTTCCCCTTGACTTGGCCGGGAATCTTTGACCATACCCCAAAGCACCATCATAAATATTCCGTCTTTATTGTAAAAGCTTTATAGTTTTGTCTTAGCGTTGATGACAGTAGGAAACAGATACGTAAATTAAAAGTATAATAATATACTGGAAAAACTTACTCGATTCTGATTGGCTAGGAGCAGTGCAGTTCAAGCGTAACAGCTTTGCAAAAAGAGTGTAATACCAGCGCAAAACGTGTAACATCACTGCAAATTACAACTGTTTTTCGATTGGTTAAGAAACAATAGAAATTTAAATAAGCCAATCAAATCGTAGCAACATGTTCGCGTTGATGGCGCGTACACAAACGAGTTTCTAGCAAAAGTAATATAAAATGGCGGGCGATGAATCATACGGTTTTTCTCGTTCAATTTGGACTGAATTTGCACTTGTGAGTTTTTCCAAAAGCTGAAATTGCACTCGCTGAACCGACTCGTGCAGTTTCAGCCTTTTGAAAAACTCATTCGTGCCAATTTTCAAATTGAACTTAAAACCGTATGATTAGCTATTCTAATCCCATGTTATCACAAATCGTGCTTTGGGAACCAGGCTTTTGTGGAGATCAAGGAATTATTTTTTGAGAAAATTGCGCAAAAATTTATCGACCACGTTAGAAAATTAGTGATTTGTAAACATTAGCTGTGAAAATATACTTAGCTCCGAAAGGAGAACTAAGTGCATTTTTGTTATCAGATATCATCACAAGTTTTAATAGTTTTTTTTATCTAAATTGGCGGCTAAATTTGTTGTTTTTTATCTCCGTTGCGAAACCAAACAACTTCGGTATGAAAAACGTAGACTGATATTTTCCCCAGCCGTAAAGCCAAGCACAATTTAGTATAAACGCACTAACGTGCTAACACACATCCTATATAGACTAAATTCATAAATATAGCGGCCATTCGCATTAAGTCTGGGCGAGCACAGGATCATTGGCTGTGTCCTAAAATTCCTCGATCCTATGCTCGCCCCAGACTTAATCCGCGTGGCCGCCATATTTCTGAATTCGGTGTATTCTGACTGGCTATTCTACTAGAAATCTATTTGTGATGGCCTACTAGTAGAGAAAAGATGATGGTTCAAAATTATAATCAGCCTCTTATATAACAGAGTATTCATCCATAATGTAATTTTTATATGCGTTTTGAACCGATTAGTAGGTTTTTACAAAACGATTAGACCTATACAATTAAAAACTGTTATGTAAATAAACGTATTGTTTGTTCACTTAAGAATCTGTAAAATAGAAATTTAAAAATATCCCAACGTTTCAGAAAAGACTTTATTACATAGGTACTGAGATTTACCCATAGAAATCGCAGTGATTACTAATCGTCCTGACTTTAAACGTAGCCAGTTTGGAGTACGAACTACAAAATTTCAGCTTGAAAAAATATCGTTTATCCAATCTCAAATGCGAAGGACAAAATCTCACTGATGATGAACGAACCTACAGAAGGTATGTCAAACAAAAGCGGCTGCGCTTAAAAAACCTCGAGCTTAAAAAATGGCTGGTGGAAGGCTTGCTTTTTTTTTTCTGCTTTTTTGTTTATATTTTTTATTCCTCAGCTTTCATTATCTTTAATATTTGATAGTCTTTGTGTAGAGAGATTTATTATCTGTTGTTGTTGTTGAGCGATTTTACATTGAAAGTATTTTGTACTATTCATTGCCTCGTTTGTGCGAAATAAATGTGTTTACTACACAAAAATGAAATCTCAGTACCTACATTATACAGAATGGATACGTTGATATGTATAAGAAAATTCTCTCGTTCGTTTTCTGATACTTCATCTAGTAAATATAAATCGTACGGAAGTGATCTGGAAATAATTATGCCAAGTTAATAGCTTTAAGTTTGTTCACATTTGAATGTTTTTTCTCTGTATGGACAACACTCAAATACTACTACCGCCACCTGGTTAGCCCAGTCGGTAAGGCGCCAGTCTGCTGTGCGGGAGGTCTCGGGTTCGATTCCCGGCCGGACCACCACTCAAAGTCTTAAAATAATTGAGGAGAAAGTGCTGCTCTAACATCTGTTAATGATTAGACTTAAGCGTCTCGGATAAGGACGT
>JAOBRB020251417.1:0-11601 GCA_027575285.2 Zoanthus pulchellus | reverse complement strand
AGGGATGCTTTTTAGCAGTTTATTCCAGCTGGCTTCGTTACCATGGTAACAAGAGACTCAAACATGTAGTTGCTGCTCATGATTAGTAGTCATATGTCGAAACATGCTATAAATTCCTTGAAAAGTTTGTATTTGAAGAAAAAGTTTTTTTCAGGTAGACCCCCTCCTTAAATTATTCTATTAAATTCTCGAGCCGGCTTAGCTTATCTTCCACTAGTTCTCGTTTAATAAAAGGTATGGACCTAGCCTTCTGAGACATGGGAGCTGCTCCTTCATTTAAATGTATTTTAGCCTTAATCCCTACTAGTTTCCCGAGAACAGGTTCAAAAAGCTTAGGGAAACCCTTAACTGGGTTACGTGGCTTATCCAAATTAATTACTAAATCAAATTAATTTGATTTAGTATTTTTTAATTTTTTCATATTATTATTATTATTTGCCATCGCTTTTTATAATTTTCTTGTAATTTTGTACTGCAATAATTAAATTATATTAGTATTGCTCCCGCCTCGAGTAGTGTTTTTTTTTTACTAATTGCGGGTATAGCAATCATCTGTATTTAGTTCATTTATTTAATATATTAATAAAATTGTTGTTGTTGTCTTTTCGTTTCATTACGTGAACCTGAGATGCCATAACTAATTGCCAGTCTAATTTAAGTTTTTTCAGGAGGTCTCTCCCAATCAAAATGGGACCCTGGTAATCCAATATTAGTACATTGTTAGAAACGGATTGTTTCTTGTACGTGAAATGTCCTTGAAATGTACCAAGGGTCTTGATTACCTCCTTTGTGTAAATGCGCAATGGTTTTTCACTGGATGACAAAGGAATGGATCTCGCTAATGCATTTTGTAAATTTTCAAAGTCACTCTTGCCTCCCACCCCCCAAAAAATATATCTTGGGGGGCGTATTGTTCAATATATCCTGGTACCCGACGCACCCGTGTGAATTTCCATATGAATTGGTTTGCTCTTTTACAGCTACTCCCATGTCAGTTTGTGTGGGGTATTTTTTGAAGTGGGGAGGTTAATCAAATTTCTAGAATTGACTTCCATATTCCATATCAGGAATCTAAAATCACACTTAATTCCACAATTGTTTATTTCAAATCTTTTATAGGCGCATAATTATTTTGCTTTGCAGCGGATTTCTGATTTAGCATATCTTCAATATAATGTTTTACTTTCGCCAGCTATACCACTTTTGAACGAACTGGTTGTCTTTAGAAGTTATAACGAGAAAGCTAACTAGCGGAGTGATATCTGTATCGAATTCCGGGTTACAATCCAGTTCCTCCTCCCAACGGACAATTGATTCACACTCCTCTTCCCACATATCCTGCTCAACTTGTTTTTATTCTGGATCTAAAATTCAAAATGTCAACTTTTGGGGCAAATTTGAATTGTGTTAGATGTTCAGACTCAATTGTTAGGGCATTTTTTGGTAGTTTATCTTCAACTATAATATTGGTAAAGGGCTCTTTTGTGGAAACCGAAATCGTTGTTAAATATTCATTAGTTGATGGTGCTTAACGGATCTTTCATTTTCTTTTTGTGTTCTAAATCTGGTCTGTATTAATATATAATATATTGCATGTTTCTCTCTAAACCCATGTTTAATCTAAAATGCTAAATAACTAAGCTAACTCAAACAGTAAGCCAAATTGATATTACAAGCAAAGTTTCATTTTTTTTTTCTTAAACTAACTTATTCCTTATTAAGTTGGGCACAAATGTTATTATTTGAAATATTATTCTTTTAAATGCTTTTCTATAATCGTTGTTAAAGCCTGCGTAAATGAAGACATTCACGCTTTGATTGGCATAAATCATACAAACAGCAACTTTAATGACCGACATTGGAGCTTCAGGACCACCTAACATCTCTATAACATCGATAGCAATTATCGGTACAACCAAAATAATGAAGAAACCGACAACTGCAGAAACTGTCCTCATCGCTTTAACCTGTTTGGCTGTTTTTCTCATCTTTTGAGTGAGGCGTTGTCTGTTGACGCTGTTTTTTAAATCCACTTGCTTTCCGTTTTGAAACTCCAGCGATGTAGAGGCTTTCGTTACAAAAATCACTTCTTGAGCTTGTATCCGTCTAACATGGGAACAACTGACTCTTAAAAGAAAACTATATAAAAATATAACTACAGTAATTGGGACAACATGGACGAATAGATACAACGTAGTGATATACTTTTGTGTCAGAAACGATGGAAAACGACAAAATGCTACTTGGTCATTTGGTTTGATTCCACCCCAACCAATCGCTGGTAAGATAGCAAGAAAAACAACTGATGCCCACCCAGTTAATATGAGGACTACCACCCTTCTCGTAGTAACGTGAGTGTAGTAAAGATAGGGCCATTTTATTGCGATGAGCCTCTCCACACTGATAAAGAGGATATTCAAATTTGATGTGCCACCAAATACAATAGAAACTGGAATAGCAATTGGACAGAAAGGCCTAAGGTCCAGATCAGAGTTGAGGAGTTCGTTCAATCTCAAAGGTAATGATACTGCTCCTTGCAGGAAGTCGGCAAGTGCCAAGTTAGCCAGAAGATAGTTACTCGTAAACTGTAAATTGTATGTTGTTTTAACAGCTGCCATCACAAGAAGATTTCCCAAGACCGCTGTAAGGGAAATAAAAGCATAAAAGCAAGCTGTTACAACCGTCTCAGTGTTACTGACCCTTGTAGTAATGGCGTGGCTTTCATTATAACCCATCTGAGATGTATTGCTTGAGTTGAGGAATACAAGGCGGCTGAAAGGCATTTCTCTCTCGTTCTTCTTTTCAAATCTTTTTGCTTGTTCAATTCAGCTGCAAAGGGTTTTATCGCAATTTTTCCATTTAAGTCACTGAAAATAGAAAAGTTATGAAAATGTTCAAAAATTTATTAAAAAAATTGACTTATCAGTCATACTTTATGTTGACTTGGTGTCAGTGAATAAGATATCTAAACAAAACTTCGCTGCCTTTTACTTTATATTGCGTAAATCTGTTGTCAGTTTGAATGTTAGATTTTAAAATTAGCTGCAGCTTCAGTTTCAAAGATAACTACACATCACTTATTTTCTGCGTGTGATTTATTTTAGTAACTTTAAGTAATGCTAAATCTTGTGATTGAACAACAAAAAAATCGATTTTACTAATTTCATTTTTCGCCAGTTATAAAGGTTATTTATGATGAAAACTGTAGCAGGTGATGATGTATTAGTGATTAGTTCGGAAGTATTATATTCATAAGTTTGTTCTTGTCTATACTCAATGGACATTAATATGTAAAGATAAACCGTAATTCGTTAAAATGTAAATATGCTTTACCTTTTTCACATTCACTTAGCCTTTTTAATGTTTTTGCCGAAAAAGCATCTGTGTGAAATAGCAATTTTTTTCGGTAAAAAGCTTTTTAAATGCAAGAAGGTCCATAAAATGACGATATGCATTTAATAGAACATTAAAGTTTCGGGGTAAAAACAGCAAATTTGACAACTGTTCATAGCTCCAAGTATTTTACAAAGTCGACGATTTAATCGGTGCCTTTGATCTATGAAAAACACTATCATGACGCCTTATATAGTCAACCTTATAAAAATAATGAACATAATATTGTTAACTTTGTGTTACCGATAAATTTGAAGATTTTTGTCATTTGAAGTCCTCAGTCCAGGCTTTAAATAGAAGTTACTTTACACCATTTTTCGCAGTTTTCTTTTACAATTAATTCTAAAATTATTCTTTTGAATTTAATTGTACTAAACTATCACATCTAGTGATATTGATATTTTGAATAAAACGTTGCGCACCCATCTCATTTGTTCATGTTTGCTGTATCTCCACATTACCATAATTTTACTGCTATCCTTAGATCCACAAAACAAACTTGAATTTACCGAGTTACCAAGTCTTGCTTCCCTTTCCGCTCTGTGTTTTCTCGTTTAGTTTTTCTTGATAAAATTTAGTTATTTCCTTGAATCAAGGCTATTAAGAAAAATAAAAATTGCTTCGTGATTATGTACAGCAGCCATTACTGTCCCCGGCCTAGTAGCTATATAATGTCAAATGACGAGATTTTGATTTCTACGTCGTTTTTTTAATAAGGATAGTCTTTCGAAGCGACTTCAATAATACGCAAGAGCTGTACTTTATCAACGTTATTATATTCAATCAAAATGCATCGATTGTAAAGCTATGTAGGAAACAGTGAATACATTCAGGAAACAAAGTACACTCACTATTCCTGTTTTGTGTAAAAAGAAACATAATGTACATCTTGTGTCGTGACTAAAATATGATAAAAAAAATGTGCTGCCATGATTTTCTACTGGTTATATACAAATATGAAAGCATTTAAATGGTTAACAGTAACAACTACACTTTGCAATTGTTACCCCAGACTTTTACAATATGGTTTTAGGGGATTTTTTTCTTTAGGAATAGTTAAGTAAATCAGGCGTACTGGCCCCCCGAAATATAACTAAAAAGCTAATCTGGTCAGGGGGGTAGGCACAAAGTAGTAGAACAATCATATAGTTATGGCGAAGTGGAAGTAAACAACAACAACAAAAATACGACAACAAAACATTCGTATTGCTTCATAAAGAGCAAAGAGTATCGGGGAGGCCAGTGAAGTTGTTAGTATTTCCTACTAGTCATTTCTTTTTTACATTTATTTTTAAATTGTCCAAGATTCATTAGATCTAGATGGTTATCAATGGATTTCCAAATCTCCGTACGCTGAAAACGAATGCTCAATATACTACAATTTGTTCTTGTTCTCTGTAAGTAATACGAGTGTTTTCCTACTGACCTTGAATGTATTGCAATCGAGGGCTTAGAGTAAATAAAATAACTGATTGCAATAGTCGATTATGAAATTTATACATAAAAACTGCTGTGTGAAAATTTACAAGATCATTGAATTTAAGAGTATCGAGCAACTTAAATAAAGGGCAAGTGTGTTGATCATATTGTGGAAAGATTATTACTCTAGTAGCTTTTTCTGTAGAATGAGTAATGGCTGAAGTGGTTCTAGATCCGGGTAAGTATTTCCCCAGAAAATTAAATCATAAACAAGAAAAAGTTGAATCAGTGCATAATAAAGTTGGATAACTGTATGAGAGTCGACAAAGTAGCGTATCTTCGATAAGAGACCAATACTTTTACGGATCCATTTGGATATATACTCAACATGGTTTTTCCTGGAAAGGGTTGAATCTATGGAAATACCAAGGTATTTTATACAATTTTACCTTTTTAACAATTTCCTGTTCAATTGTATTTTAAAATTCAAGGGATTTTTTTTTGTCGAGATTGAAAAATAACAAAATTCGATTTTTCCGTATTAAGTGAAAGTCTGTTGACACAAACCCAGTTTGCATGGATGTTAAATATAGTTCTGCATTAATATTTTGTTGCATTGTATTAAAATTGTGAGAATTAAAAAGATTGGCATCGTCAGCAAAAAGGTGAGATTCAAACAATGAGAAGCATAGATGAAAATCATTAAGGTACATTGTTTATAGTGTTAGTATGTTGGCGATTATTCAAATAAAATGTGAACCAGGCATTAGTAACCCCTCCTATGGCATCGTAATCGAGCTTTTTAACAAAATTTCATGGATAACGGTATCAAATGCCTTACTGAAGTCAAGAAAGATTCCACATGAATATAGTTTTGTGAATCTACAGCAGATGATATCTTGTCAATAATGCTTAAAATAGTACAATCGGTATAGTGCCTGGCTCGGAAACCAAATTGCTTGTCAAAAAATACTTTAGTCACCTATTGCAAACTAATTTTTTTAGGATTTTGTTAAAGACTGAAAGCATGGAAATAGAACAATACTAATGAGGAGTGCTGTGCTGGCCGTTTTTTTAAACCGGATTTTCTTTCGCTAATTTTAGGTTCCGTGGCACTATACCAAGGAAAAATGAAGCATTAAAAAGTATTTCTAGGGGTTAAGATATTACGTTCTTTAGGGTTTTCAGAATTTTTATAGGAATGCTAAAAGGACCACTTGCTTTTCCTTTCTCACAAGCAGCAATTTCATTTTAAATTTCGTTAACAGCTGAGGGACTGTGCGAAACTTATTGTATCCCCGGGCCGGGGCAAAAATATTTTGAAACTCATGCAAAATAAGTTTGTGCCCCGCTTCACTTCTTATGATAAGAAACTTTTAGCCCCGCCTGAGTTCGCACTCAAAAAATATTTCTTCCCTGCTACAGCCAGTAATTTAGATAAAACTGCTTTTTCAACAAAAAGCAGTTTATGGATTTCCTTCTCTCCCTCTTCTCTCTCCTAGTCTAACATTTTTGCCTTTCCTAACACTCATGAACGGTAGCTCATTAAATGCGTTAATTTATAGTCTTCTCTCTAAGTTATAGTATTATTCTTTACTGGTAATCATTACTACCATGTTTGCTTTTAAATACTATTCAACTATGTCTGTACATTGGCATGGGGTAGGCAATGGTATGGGTATGAGTTGAGCAGAGATTTAACCCTCTAAACCAAAACATGTATGTGCCCCGCCACTAACACTGGCAAAAAAATCTTAACTTTAACGATAACTTGAAAGGTTTTATTTATTTTCGTCCAGAAAACAAATAACTACCAAATTAGAATTAGAATTTTACTTGTAAACAACAACCAGTTAGGGGAGAGGTTCATTCATTATTCGCTACCCTCTTAACTATTCCAGCTGCTTCTAATCAATCTAATTTCGCATAAGGAATTGTTCGTGCCTTGCTAAACAGCGTCAACACATTCTATGCGATTAGAATAGTTCCTCTGAGTGTTTATCATGCAACTTCCTGCAGGTGCATAATTTTGGCTCGCTTGACGCCCCTTGCACACACATTTCCCAATTGTTTGATTTTTCCACGTTGGTTTAGTTGGCCCTTCGAACAAGTTGGATCGCATGTTTGTTATTTGTGTCCAACTTTAGCTCAGTTGTGGTACTGATACTTAATGTACGGGCATTTTCGAAGATCGTGTGGTCCAAGACATCGGAAACAGTTCGGTGTTTCAAGTTGTGGTTTCTTGTGTTTACCTTTGTCAAATCCGTCTATTCTATTGACCTCCGTCAGTATTGTTTTGTCTTGTAATTTATTGGAATTCTTTATTAACAGTTTCCAGTATTGATCCATTTGACCTGCCGTTCTCCATATCAGCTTGTTTCCTTTGAACGATAGTTTAGATTACAACACAATGCAAGGCCTTTTCAGAACCTGTTTAGAAGCATATACATTTGAAGTCAAACAGTTGAAGGTCTTAAAAAGTTTGCTGGAGCTGCTCACATATTTAGGCGCAACTTGGCAGCCGATATAAGATTGAAGTTTTTGTTTCTGTAGTTGAATTCTCACGGCATTAAACAGCAGGCAGTCTCTTTCTTTTCCTCGTTATAGTATCGATTGTCTCTCGCAAAGTCGTTCCGGGTAATAAAAAGGTCTTTTTTGGTTTTAAACTCTCATTTAGAATAATAATCGACCCACTCCAAAATATTTCCTAATCAGTTTTAACGTTTTTATGGTAGTCTTAAATTGATCGATGGATGGATATCACAAAGCTACACGCGGATTACTAACACAAAAGAAACTACTTCTACTTCTAATATGTCCGCCATCTTAACTCTCTCACACCAACACTATCCTGGTCAGCGGTATTCATACATCCAGTCTTTTTTGGGACATATCATGACTAAGTAGGCACATACGTCCTTATCCATTATTTGTGGCAATGCAGAGGCCGCGGCAGCAAACCTTGATTGGGGGGGGGGAAGATTTCGCGCACCGAAGGCGTCAGACAGCGAGCGCCGCAGGCGTAAAAAAGCTAGGGGGCTCCCGGGGCATGCTTTCCCAGGATATTTTAATTTTTTAACCCATCTGAGACAATATTTCGTGCATATTCTCTGCCAATATTTGTACATTTTAGTACAAGGATCACATTCGTAAATAATTAAGGGCTTCAGCATAACTTTTGGGGGGGCGATGCCCCCCAATATTATTTGGGGGTGGGCAGCATGCCCCCATCCTGTGGCCACTGCAATGGATACGGGTTTACGTTTAAAGAGCTATGAACAATTTTGCCTTTTAAGTTTGAAGACTTTTATATTAAAATTAAAAGTGTTTCCTCTTTTTTTAATCAGGTCGTCAGTACTTTCCTGAGGTTTCATTTTGAACTAATTTATAATCAATTTGGATTTTTTTTATTTTAATTCATGTTTAGTCAGCTTTCCAAACATCAAGGTATATTAGACAACGCGGTTTATTTTTGTTAAACACTTTGATGGTTCGGGCAATAAGATCTAGTTCTAGTACTTTGCAGCTTTTAAAAATTAGTGATATATACGTTGTTGAATGTTGTATAGTTTTGGTAGTTGACTTACTCTTTTTGGTAATCCAGTGGGAAAACAAACAAATATATATATTAATAATTTAACAAAAATGTTCCGAAAAATTATAATTAAAAATCCTTTGAATGTGTCGGCCACTAATATGTTACACAGAAATATCAAACCAATGTTTAAAGTGCTCACGAGTGGCTTAGAAATTGACTTTTTTATTTTAGATGAATAGCAATTATAGACATGGCTGTTTTCATTGTCTTACATTAAATAACAGTTATATTTCATTAAAACAATTTTACCAAATTTTTGTTTTTTGGTTGGACAAATATAAAACATCATGGAAATATCACACATTCATTAATGCCTCAATTCTGTAACTAAAAAGGGTTTGGAAACAACAGCTAAATAATTATAATCAAAAGGCTTAAGGTCTGCCTTTGACATTTTTAAAAACAAATTGAGTATGGCATAAAAAAGAAAAAAAATGTACCGAAACATTAAATTAATTTTACTGAAAATATTATTATCTTTTTTAGATTAGAAATGACGGAAACATCCGGATCAGTATACAATGTTAGTAAAAAAATAATAAACAGACAATATAGTGATTTTCGCGTTTGGGTTAAACGAAATTGTCTCGTGTCTAAAACTGAGAAAAGCGGCAAGTTGTCAGAGTTGTAACTTATAAGAGTCGCGGTTTAATAAAATGTAAAGTTGATGTGTCAAAAGGAAATTTTCAATCTGGAAAAAGCGGCAAGTTGTAATAAACGTTTATAAATGTTTAGATTGAATAAAGTTGTAAAGTTTATGTGTCAAAAAGACACATTTTCTAAAGAAAAGCGGCAAGTTACAATAAACGCTCTATGAGAATCCATATTTAACAAAATTTTAAAGTTATTGTATAAAGAGTTCGTATTTTCAATAGTTAAAGGACATTTCCGAACCACGATGCCTTGCCTAACAAAAATATTATTTTCTGCTGTCTAAAGTTTTGAAAGACTGATATTAAAACTCGCGAATAGTCTCTAATAAGAGTTTCTACTTTTCCCAAGGTTGTAAAATCATAAAAAAAGCATTTACAAGTCTGGTTGTTAATTCGAAATTTTTGAACTTAACTGAATAAAAAGCTTGTAAACAGCATTGTTTACTAAGGCTAGTGTATATTAAAGAGTAATTTAGATATGCGACCTTTTTTCCCTCAAAAACGAAGTAGTTATCCATTTTTCGCTGGTAGCTAACACCTGGTAGTGTCCCACTCAGACAAAGTCAAAAACTCTCCACCTTACCCTAACTATACAGAAGTTGAATGTAAAAGCCGGCTTTTACAAGTCCTCAGAAGAGAGCTTAGCATTTTTAACTTATTCACCGAACATATAAAAATATACAGAGAAAATTAAAGTAAAGATAAAATAAACCCAAAATATTAATATAGCAATGCTAAGAAAGTTGTTTTACCTTCCAATAAATTCTTCAAAGATTTCCACGAGTATTTCAGCTTATGTTTGATAAAAAATATTATGTTTCCGTTCGAGTAATCCACTAAATTTGCAAGATAATTAAATTCATCAATATAACCTTGTTTAACAAAAACATACATAAACTATTGTTATGCAGATAGTTGAACAAGCTAATGTGAATAGGCTCTTGATTGGCGCAATAGTTTGAAAGGATTATTTTCTTGATTTAAAAAAAGAACCGTGTGTTATATAAAATATGTTGTCCCAAAAGATTAGAAACTTGAGCAGCCTTATCTTTAACTTATGTTTTATAACTAAACTGTATTCTTATTTTGCAATCACTAAGAATTATTTGACAAAAAATATTATTTCCAGACACGATCTCTCCACGGCCTTTTTGTTCTGCACCATTTATAATACAAATTATTTGAAGCCAAAACCAAAAGGCTAGGCTGGTATTTAAGTTTTCCTGAAACTGGTTCATCAAAAGTGTTGCAACCAGATGGAGTTTCAGGATCAACCACGCGTTCTGGGAAACAAATCCCAATTTTTAAAAATATAGGTCCGGATTTTTTCTACTTATTATTTCAAGCCTAAATGCTATAGTACCCTTAAAGCATTTCATTTAGAACAGGTCTGTTTTCTCCCGAAGCGAAGCTCAAAATTGAAATTAAATGACTGTCTTATATACATTTTTTCCCCTTGCAAATGTATTTTTTTTCACTGTTTATACTTTTTGAAGTGAAAAGTTTAACACCTTCTTATTGGGTACATTTTTTCTCGTTAAAGCACATTGAAATGAAATGTTTTATTTATCTGCTTTTCTTTGCAACCGAAGACTACGATTTTATGTATTTTACATATAAGATTGTATTGAATCTTTAAAAGTTGTGCATTCTTCCTGAAGCACCCATTTCAAAGAATAATAAAGGTTACCAGTTGGAAACATTCATAAACAACATAAATATTCTTATTAAAAGCTGAAAGTTGTAGAAAAGGCCAGATGGCCTTATACAATTCTTGCCTAATAGTATCACACTCTGATTATATCACAGTTCTACGGTTGCTCTGTTTTCATATTGAATGTTCAGTTCCATTCTTATCAGTTTTGTATTGTAGTAGGGAGACTATTGAAAATCTTGTATTTGAGTTGGTTAAGAGAAAGTGTTGTCCAGAAGACTATTTTGTAAGAACTTGAGCAAGAACACACAATGTTTATATAAACATATATTGATTACTCAATTGTATTTTTGGCATCTTATACACTTCTTTGTGTTTCTAAACAAGCGACTATTTATTATTTTAGACTTTAGGAACAACGTCTTATTATGTATGGCTTATGCATGAGTTGCAGATTTATAGTTAATAAAAGAATATTCCCAAGAAAGGACAGTTTCTTGAAAGAGCGTTAGTCTTGAAATCGAAACATAAGCTTTACACAACTAAATTTGATAAAGTAGAAAGCATGATTACAAAGTCAGTTTGAGAACCCCTCAAGTTGGGGTGCGACAAAACTGAAATAGCGAATGTGTTCTCACTGCGAATATAGCACAAATGTGTCATTTTCATTCATTTTTCTATGCTTTTCTTGTCGCTTATGACAGCTCCTCACAGATTTTCAGTTTGGCTCATAATGGTTCTATTCACGACAGATTTGCTGTGGTTAACCTTAAAGGACTATGTCACACAGAGCGCATGCGTGTGACCACTTGAAAACGTTAGGCTAACTATTTCAAGATTTGGTGTGAGGATTTCAATCTGTTTATATCGCGTTCATCCTTGCG
>JAOBRB020251196.1:0-11603 GCA_027575285.2 Zoanthus pulchellus | reverse complement strand
TTCTCCCTGTCGACTGAATTCCGGTCGACCGAAATAAGACAATTAGTTCGACGTTTGACTCAAGGGTCGCATGTAATGAATTTTGGTCGACCAAAAGTTCAATTTCGTTCGACGCATGCTAAGATCGACGTTTAACCCGGGCCTAATTAGCCTTTCGAATGGACTCAGGCACCAGCAAATGTCAAAACTGCACGAAAAATAACAACTTTATTGTCTTTTGCCGCACACGAAAACAATCTTTAAAAAATTATCTGAAGTATGGCGAGCAGTCTTATGTGATAATCCTTTAATTTATGTTACTCAATACCTATACCAGACTCCTGAGTTTTCCTTTGGAAGAACTTAATGTTATAATTAATGTATTGTGCCAAAATCCTTCAAGATCTCTTTTTCTGGGATTTTCTCCGTGTTGACGAAGACCTTAAGTATTTTAAAGTTACTGCGATTTGTATTCTATACACATTTAAGGTATATAAATTTGTTTGTCCAGGTTCAATGACCGCGGGAAAAACTCCAAATACAAATAGACAAGGCAATGAAAAGTGTGAAGAACTCTTAAAAGTGTTTCACTAATACATGTATCATTCGGTACAATAGTAGGTACAAATCATGGGACAATTTACAACACATTGGAACATGATTTTTCAACTAAATTTATGAAAACTAGTTATGCGCGCTTGGAATGAATTTATTTGCAATTTAAAACCTAAGTCACAGCACAAAATTTTGTATAAAATAACAGTGACTGAGCCAATAAAATTAAATACATCTTAAGTCGTGAAATAATGCCATTATAAATTTATACAACGTTAAACTGTTTACTAAATATCCTATTTAACGGAAGTTGCTTTTGAAGTACCAACATTTCTTTTTTTGCTGTCGTTCGTCTTTCTAACTTCGTTTGCTACATCAACTAATCATGAGCAGTCGTAATCAATCTGCCCGGTTGTTGCAAGAGAGAGATACTGTTGATTCTCTGTTGCTTCATATTGGCTCTCAGCCAAGCCAACACTCTTCTTGTCATTGAGAACATTCTTTCTCTAGTGGCAGGGTTGACAAGGAGCTTGCATACAATTAGTACTTCGCTAATCAGATAATTTTGGCCAGGCGAAACATCTTTTGGCAGCGTTTAAGATGCGTGAAAATGTACTCTCTGTGGCGTGTCATGCTAGCTATTCCCTGACTGGCACTTTGAAACTGATATCAAGCTGAGGAAGTATTAGTGGCACATTGATGTCGTCAGGTTAGTTCTTCTGTGCTCGATAGTAGAAAAGATCAACTCCAGTCCTTCCGCAAAGTTCCAATCTTGCAGCAACTATTCCCTTTCGCGGCACTTCAAACAAGAGCCGTATAATTAGCTCTTGACGCTCTTTGTAAAAAGGAAAAACTGGAAACTTCAAAAATTCAAAATGGGGGCAAAATTATCTTGGGACCCCTACCCCCTCCTCCCACCGTCCTGTTGTGCGCACCCTGCTGTAAGACTGATTGGCTTCATTATTGTAAATCAGGTGATAAAATAAAGGGGTGTAGTCAATAACTTGCTTCGAGAATAACGCAGCCCACGTGCATCTGCGATTCTTGAGATGCAAAGACATGACAACTTATTTTTCAGAAAAGACATGTAAAACTATTTCCTTTGAAAATCGAAATTGAGATATTCACAATGAACTTGTCTCAGAGCTACTCAACAGGTTTGTAGATACATGTATATACGTATGCTTGCCTTTGTACATCCAAACTATTTTATTAGTTTATATTCTATCACAATTTATTGAGTTCTAGGTTTTGCTAAAAGCTGTTAGCTAGAGAATTGCTAGCTAACTTTTACTTTCATAAAATTTTGTCACTAGAAACTGTTTGAAACTAATAGAAAAGAAAAGTTGATAATTTATAACATGTAATATATATAGATGGTAATTTGCTTGTTATACAAACTAATTACAACAACAAAATAAAATAAAATAAGCTGCTGTGAATAACGATTTGTAAAAACGGTTGTCTACATTAATTAATCGGGTTTCTACAATTCAATTTTTCAATGTTATAAATTTCGTTGGTTGTTGTACAGCCACTTGGACAAGATTCGAGACAATCATGAGGTCACAAACTAGGGTGTGACGACAAAGTTTAAAATGATCACAAAACATCTCTCTTTTGCTTTTTCTATAATCTTGTAATTACCTTTAATGTTGTTAATAAAATAAGAAAGCTTGCTGCGCTTTATGGCCAACACAACACACGCTTTGTTCTAAAAGTATTCGACCTGAATGTTTTTTTACCACCCGCAAACAGGTGTTACCAAAGATAAATAATCCAATTCCTCATTGAGACAACTCATGCGTGAAAATATATAGATAGCGTAGCTTGAAAGGTTTAATCGGTGGAAAAGACAAAAAAGACAAATATTTTTAGATATATTTTTTTGGGCAAACAGTTTCAATATAAATAAAATAACGAGAAGATTAATCATTTTTTTTAAGACTTGTATATTTCGGCCTTTCTCCAAAGGCCATCAACAGCAAATATTTTTAGGCTCAGTTTTAGTTTACTAACACGGTTATGCTAATTTGATTATTTAGGGTCTTTTCACATGAAGAGAGAGATTTCAGGAGAGGGGTAGGGATATATCTCGGAACCAAACCAATTTCTCTACATTTACTTTATGTTTCAGCCATTCCGTCCGCATGAAACCGAGACAACTCGGGAGTGCAAGATATCTAGGTCTGGAACGCATGGATAGCCTTAAGGGTTAAGGTAGCTCGGTTCATGTGAACCAGGGTCATTTTTATCCTTATACGCCAAGATTTCCCTACTTCCCGAGATATCTCGCCATATGTGTACGGGCCTTTAGAAGAGTCAAGGGTAGTTGGTAGTTATAACTCCCCTCCTGTCCCCCCTCAATCTCTCGGACAAGGGCTCGAACGTATACCAAAGTTGATCTCCTCTGGATATTAAAATTCGTCTCCTTGAACAAAATCAGTTTATAAACGGATCTGAAACGTCCCATTTAAGAATTTACATTTTAGTACCATATCTAATTACTTCTTGTAAACATGACCTTTTAAAACATGAAAATCCTGTACTGTTAATAAACTGTGATTAATGAATTTAATTTGTCCGCTTTAGATTTGATTGCAGCGGATGAATTTCACTTGCATTCGCAAGAGGACGACACAGTGACCATTGAAACCGTCGTATTTCCCGTAATAGGAGTTTTATTAATGTGTGTCTTTGCAAGTCTACTAGTTTTGAGGCCCTGCCGTGGAAGCAACAAATCGAATGGTGGTACGACCAAAACGGATCAAAAAGGTCAAAGACTTCGGTTTTACGATGTGACTGAGCAAATAGTCCAACCAGCCATCGCTCCGGTCCTTCAGCAAGAAAATAACGATGTCGTTGATGCAGTTAAGAAAGAGTATAATAACCTGCCGCAGTATCAACCAGTCAGCAGTCTTGTAGCTGGTATTTCTGGTTTATCTTGTCAAACTTGTGCAGTGAACTTCAGTGTATCACCACACGTTGTAAACAGAAGTGTAAACAGTACAACGAGTCCTCAAACAAGACAAAGCGATCAAGAAAACAATGACTGTGCTACTCTCAGCGGCACTGAAAATGTTCCTGACTTTAAGGAGAGTAAAAAAGAGTCGCAAATGATAGATGATTTTCTTGAACAGAGCTCTTGTCATACCCAAAAACTTTCCCAGCAGTCACAAGAGAAAATACAGGAATCTAGGATAAACACAGAAACAAAGGAAATAGTGGACTCGAATGACACGCGCCAACTAACAACGCCTACCCGTTACGATAGTCATTCCCAGCTTAGTGATGAAATTGATAGTCTAGACTATGAAAGTCATAGCACTAACAGTCGAAGCTTGCTCCTAGATAGTAGGACGCTTTCACCAGCAGCATTAACGTGTGAGCCGACGAAAAAGAACAATCCTTCACAGCGGATATTAGGACTAGAAAATATCAGTGACCAGCAAAATATCTCAACATTGTCTTCTCGCAACTTAGCAGTACGAAAATGGCTCAAGGATATCGGGGAATTTCAAAGTAAGGAAATTCGTAGAGAAAATTGTGTAGCAGATCAGATTATCCCTGCTGTAATTCAATCAAAGAACATTAAGCAAGGGTCTCGTCGAGGCTTACATGTGTTTCACCGGAAGGGAAAATTACCCAAAAAGCAAATAAGCTTTTCACTGGATACAACCAGTGAAAGTGATACCGACCGACTGCGATCAAAGCTAAAAGTGGTAGACAGGACGTCGTGCAGTCATGGTTTAAAATGTCAATCAGGATGCAAGAAGATAGTAAAAAGAAGGCATACAAATGTAAAAATCTTTAGCACTGACAGTAGCTTTGATAATGAACGAGAGGAGAAAGATACAAGTCAATCTTGCTGTAAAATAAAAAGCACACATAGAACAAGTAAACGTGGACGGCGGTTCAGAATATTTGGAAGGACAGGAAACACTAAGTACGATCCTTTTGTGAACAGGAAATCAGAAAAGACAAAATATCCTCAAACTTGTACAAATGTATCGAATCGCATAAGCTCTGACACGCGAGGAGCAAGTATGCTTGGTGAGTCAGGAGTTGTAGAAACCAGTGACGCACATGAGAATTTTCGAGGAGCAAGCATATTAGCTGAATCGCAACTTGACATCAATAATACAAAACGCCAGAGTTCAGTTCAATGGAAAACCAGTCAAACAAGAACTGGTTCACAAAACAACTTGGCTAATGAGCTCAGAGATGAAATCAGTTCCGTTCAAAGAAACGGTCAAAAGGGTAAAACAGAAAATTATAAACTCCCCGTGGCAAGTTTTTTGACGCCCTATAAAACTCGTAAAAGTGAAAGTTCCTTTGCTACTAGAGGGGCAAGTTGTTTTGGTCACCAAACCAAGTCAGTAGCATCCAACATCTCAAATGATAATCAAACAATCAACTGGAATAATATTAGCGTGAGAGATGATAGAATAAATACATCCAGCGTTTCATTAAGCATGACATTTGATTCCGACTTTTCGAGGCAAGATAAATATAATGAATTTAAATCAGAAGTGCTATTACACCCGTATAAAAACATATCAATGACAAAAGAACTCGAGTGTTGTAAACAGCATCAGGATGAATCAATTATGTTTAAAGAAATGCCTATTGTATCGAGTTCACCAATTCCTAGAGAAAAGACAAACGAAAGAAACTTAACTTCTTTGCCTAGAATTAATGAAGCTAATTATCTTGCCGTACATTTAACCAAGGATAACTCAGATTCTAGTGAGAGAAAAGAAGGAGATTGTCGTCGTTCCACTAAACCTGGAAATCAGATAGATGATGGCTTCCAGATAACCAATGAAACGAGCAATGAAAAAGTTAACACTCGAAGTTGTGAAGGAGCAGAAACTGTATTATTGCCTAACGAAAATAATATATCTTCCAAGTTCTGCAAAAGCATGGTTGAAAGAAAACTATCCTCTTCCCCAAATGAAACACCACAATTTGAAAAACAAGAATCAAATAATGAAGATGATTTTTCTTTCAATTCCCAGAAAACAATTGAAAACATTAATAAAAATAATGCGCAATGGAAGAATCACCAGACAACTGAACATTTTGACTACAACGAGAGAACAGAAAAACGCACTGGCGAAACTATAGAAAACCATAACGATGAAAGATTATCTACTCGTTGCCTAAATCTTGGAATACCACAATTAGATTTTCCAAGAGCAGTACCAAGTGGTAATTCCAAGACACATAATGAAGAGAACGCGCAAGAAAAGGAATGGAAAACTAGAGAAATCTCTGACCAAAACATTATACAAGATTCAGCATTTTATGGGCCACCTCAACCTAGGGATGAGATACAGCCTTCGCACAATATTATTTCCAAGAAAAAAGAAAAGGTCTCAGACGAAAATCATTCCGGAAATCGTAACGACACAAAACAAGGAGTTAAGCCGAGTGTTAACGGTTTGCCGTTTATGCTGGGACTTTTGAAGGCTTTAAGGAATGAGTCCTCTTCGAAGAAACTTAAAAAAGATACACTTAGGACAAATGATGAGGAATCTGTTAGAAAGCCCTTCAAAAGCTCGAGTTTAATTGAACGAAAACCTTCAATAAACAATATTAAACAAGAGCTTAGGGTAGAAAAGAAATTAGGCCGAGTAAACACTATTGTCAAAAATAAATCACTACGGGAAAAAATGGATAATTCAGACTTTCGAGAAAAGCAAAAGATCGACGAAGCAAATAATATGTTTAACAAAGAATGTCGGTTGGGGAAACTAAATTTTTCGTTAATTTACAATTTGATAGACGAATCGCACTGTTTGTTATATGTCTCGATTCACCAACTGATAGATCTTAATCTGAAATGTATTGGTTCTCAACAAGGTGTGCAGATTAAATTTCGTATTTTACCTAAAGGCTCGACATGGAAGTATTCAAAAATTATCAAGGAAGAAAACACAACTCTACAATTCAAGGATGTTTTTATTGTGTCTGGCATTTCTCCTCAAGACTTGATCGACTCGGTAATAAAATTTGTTGTTCTAAGGGATAATTTTTCATTAGGAGAACTTGTAGTTCCATTAGCTGAACTTTACTACCGCAAAAAATTGAAAAGGACAAGCGATCTGACACAACCTGAAACAAATGCAAAGAACTGAGGAAAATTGAAGAGCTTTTTCTTAAAATCTTCGAAAAGAAGTAAGAAAGGACTTCTCTAAAAATCATTTATGTGAGAAAGCATCTTGATATAATATTGTTATAGATAAATAAATATTTTAAAAAAGACCAAAATGTTTCTTTATTATCCAACTGCACGAATAACCGTACAAATAACACCATAAAAGGGCCTAGGGCGAGTACAAAAACAGAACACTTACTTTACAGCGTGTGTCTCGGTTTTTTGTTTTTTCAAATGAGAAATTGGATAATAAATCATCTTCAAATTACTACAAGTCTAGTAAAAAAGATATATTTATCACAGAGTAGACTTCGGATGAAAATACGATCTTGACGGATACTAAGCATTATTTTTATATGATCTGTGCAAAATATTGAATGCATAAACTTTAGTTCACGTTTTCAACGCTTTGAATGTCTGATCCAATAAAATCACGTTTCTATCTGTGTAAATTGAGATAAAAAGATTGAATGAAACTGTTAATAATAATATTTCCTGTGAACTGCTATTTTTAATAACATTATTATGGTTGATGAAGTACATCAACACGCCGCAACTCCATGTCAGTGCCAGTTGTTGTTTTCTGGACCTAGTTTTACGAGCTAATGGCAGCCTGCAGTTTGTCAGTTGAGAGCTTGCTCACAATGGGAACAATTTGCGTTGGAGAGTTAACAGAGAATATCTGGAAATTTTTCTTCAAAAATAAATTAAATTAATTAACAGACCTATTTATATTAGCTGTGTCTTGCTGTAATTCTTGACAAGGCTAGAAATATATTCAAGATTGCAGGATTTCCTGATATCAAATCGCGTCATTGCTTTTTTAAATGTTTATTCTGAACAACCCTGTAGCGATTCCTAATTATTGGACAAAAAAAAATAGCAAAGCTTACTTACAGAGACAAAGTTATAGACCTTGAAACATGGTTTAAATCCATACAAATGTCTGTAATGTTGAGACGGCGTCCCCAAAACCATATAAAATCATATACATTCTTAAAATGTTTTATCAGTTTTGTAAAATCTTGTCATTCGGTCACTATTTGAAAGAAGTTGGGATGAAAATAACGCATGCTTGCCCATTTTTAAGAGTATCGCAAAATCAGAGAAAATTTATGTTCTTATGCATTGTTTTTGGGGACGCCGCCTCAACATTACAGACATTTGTACGGATTTGAACCATGTTTCAAGGTTTATAACTTTTTCTCTGTTTACCCGAAAAGCATCAAACTTGGTCAAATGACATCCCTGAACATGATCTTTCATTTGGTGTTAATGTTGTCAATATATTGACTGGTTAAGATCTGAAACTCGCCCCAGTTTCCTGCGCAACTCCGAAATGGCTAATTGCGCCGACATTTTTCTCCCAGCGGTATTCCCTCCGACCATTTTAGTCCCAAAAACAAAATGAAAAACTTAGTAATTGCTGTGTTCAATGATTGATCCAAGCTAATAATGTTAGGTGAAGAAGAGTTATTCAGTGTTCAGAAAGTTGACGAGGGAGTTTTTCTATGCCGTGAACGCTTTTATAACTCTGGAAATCGAGCAAATATTTGGATTGTACAGGGTTCAAGAGCCGATTTAGTCATCGACTCAGGTCTTGGGATTTGGGACTTAGCGAAGTTTCTCAGAAACCACCATCTTATCGGGGAGAAGCCGGTCAAAGCAGTGGCTACGCATGTGCACTTTGATCACTCAGGTGGCTTACACCAATTTGAAAATGTTGCTATTCACGTGAACGAAGCAAACGCTCTCGAAAGTGGCGACAACTTTGAGACTGTTACAATGATAACCGAGTCTGAAATTGCTCACAAGCCGACAAGCGAATGGAAAGCGTCTGATTATCGTGTTATAGCAGTGAAACCAACCAGAGTCTTAACAGAGGGAGACAGTTTTGATTTGGGCAATAAAACTCTCAGAGTTCTTCACTTGCCGGGTCATTCACGAGGAAGCATTGGTTTACTGGATGAAGAAGCAAAAATTCTTTTTAGCGGTGATGTAGTTTACGATGGATCCATGATTGATTGGCTGCCGTATAGCAATGTTAATGAATATATAAGGACATGTGAAAGGTTGCTGCAGTTGTCAGCAGTGGTTAAAAAGGTTTGCCCAGGACATTTCGACATGTTCGATGGCAAGAGACTTAATCAGCTTGCAAGTGATTATATTATCAGTGCTAATGCATGCCATAGAGTGTTTAATGGCTGTGTCAAAGGAATTGCTTCTGTTATTTTGCAAGGTCGTAACACAGGCAATCTACCTTCCAAGTGCCTCTATTTCACCTGCTGCTGCTTTTACTGTTTTGGTTGATACAACTATTCTCTACATATTTGTTTTGTTTTAAAGCAGTTATAAAAATATAATAAAAGGGGTGCCTGTTATTCCCAGTGATAAACAAATATTATGTTTTTACTCATATTTTACTGGCTCAGGGATCACACAGTAACAGCTCTCTGACCAAGTATGTTACTTACACCACAATCCTTTGATTTTAAAATGCTTCCAACAAAAGAGTCCAGAATTTGAGTAAAGTGGAGATTAATTGTAGTTGAAACATCAAGTCTAACAAACTTTTGACAAAAGACACAACATCCCCAAAGCGACTACAATAAATCTTGAAATTTCGTTTAAACTTATAAACCGGAAGTCTGGCTTTGTTTCTGATTTGTAATCAAACAACCAGTGATTATAAGATTTGCAAGCTGTTGAGACATGGTATTCCCACATTACCAATGACAAGCTGACAGTGATAAAGTTAAAAGTTGAGGTAAGACTTTTAAAAACATCTTATTGTATGAGGCTAACAAGGAGAAAAGTTTTTTTCTTTGGCAAGATTGAAATTTAAGACAGCACTTTGTATTTGCACACCACAAGTTGTAAACAAGAATAATTCCAAAACATGAAATAATTTATTTTGTTTGAAATGATAAACAAAATGTTGATTCTTTTGTAACATTAGGCCATAGAAAATATATTCCCAGTTTCTCAACAGGAGTTTTTTAAAAAGTAACTGAGGCATGAGGTTTATTTTTTTATTTTTTAATATATTTACAAACTACAAACCTTTAACCAAAACCTTCAAAAGAACCTGAACACAGACTTGTAGTAATGCAAACTACCTCTATATCATTATACATTTTGTACTATACAATTCAGCACATTTCTTACACTGAGCCATATTAGGCCTTTTGCGTTAACACTTTAGCACGAGAACTGACCATCATCTTGGCTGCTGCTCTGCATGTATGGCAAATACGATAGTACCCAGCCTCTGCAATTAGGTTATCAAGTGTAGCACAGTGAATACTTTCACTGCCTGCACCACAGTAAGCTGTTTCAATGCCATCTCTACATGTGAGATTTTGTCTTACAAATACATCCCTGAGGCAGGTATCATCAATTCCATCAATTAGTTGGAATACCAAACCACATGTATGCATTAGACTCTCAACCTCTCTGACGACTTTGTCCTTGACATCAGATTTCAGTTTATGTTTTGAGTGCCCCACTCACCATTTCAAATACCCTTCACACTAAAGTACTAGATTTGCTCTAGGCAGGTGCGATCGCTTAGAGGTAGCATTCATTAACATGGCAAAGGCATCAGTTTTTGATGTGTCACCTAAAAATATAATAATATTAAATATAAGTTTTATTGGCAATACAATCACAGAACTGTCTCTTTACACATCAAAATATACAAATGTATTTAAAGCGTATCCAAATTATAAAAACACATGAATGTATATAAGCACACTGTATGTCAAATTTTTACATAAAATGTTAATATTGAATTAATACATTAAATATATTTGTAATAATATATAAAAATATTTTAATACAAATTCAATATTTTGTTCAAGTATCCACAAAATTAATTTAAAATAATTTGTTAAGGATTCTGTAAAATTGATTTAACAGTAATTAGTTTTTTTATTAATACAAATTCAATATTGTGTGCAACTAGTCACAAATATAGAATAATAATTTGTTAAGGATTCGGTAAAATTGATTTAATAGTAATTATTATTTTTTAATTTTAAAAATACCTTCAGTAATAATGGTGGAAAAGAGATCCTCGCTGATATTTAAAGCCCTCTAACTTGGAACTCCACATAAATAACCAAGGTTGAAACGACATCTTCAACAGGTAGGTTTGGCTGAACATCAATGGCTAGTTCATTGGCCGATTTTTTGAATGGAAACGCGAATAACTGCTGTTAGTGTGTTGAATTCTTCTGGCACTAGTCTTCCTTTGTCGAGATTTCCCGAAGAAAATTCAGCATAGTCAACAAGAAATGTCGCAGTATCTGACACCGAACAACCAAACTAGTGTTAAAAGTGTCTCTGCCCCACTGACTATTGGCAAAACTAAAAATATCATGACGTGCTTGAGAAATCACTTGCATAAACAATCTTTCACACCGCTGAACAGTGGCAAGATAGAGTACTTCATGTTAAACTGACACAGATATTTCTAGAAAAGAAATTATCACAAAACACTGCGATTTTAACCGACATTTGATTTCGCATATAAAGAATTAAAAAATTAAATGCGGTGGCTATTTCCCAATTCGGGCACCGATGAGAAACCGGTATTTTTTTTTATTTGGCCTAATGTATAATCAATAAATTAAGGAGCGATTGTAACTTTAGACCAATCTATATTATATTATACACATTCGACGTTTATAAACCATCATTACGTCGCAACTTTATCATTATCATTTACACTCGCTGCGTTAAAATTACATTTCGTCTCGTATTAACGCAATGTGCACAAGCAATTATAAATCCACGTTTCGAAAAACGCAGTAGATAAATAATGCGTGTACCTTAGTGCCAACCGTTTTCCTGTGAAACAGGAAAACGAAATTCGACCTTTTATATCCGATTTTCGTTTACC